>OVBE01000021.1:0-87766 GCA_900406425.1 Iberis pinnata | reverse complement strand
ACACTCCACCCAGCCCGCCCTATCTTTCCTTATTAATTTTTCTCAAAAAATGGGGGAAATGTATTCGTCCTTCACACTAGATACTCAGCTCGACCCAACCGGAGGCTTTCGATATGATTGACAGACCTGCTCAGGAACCTACGCGGTGCAACCCCTCAACCAACCCACACGGCTGACCACCTACATCCACCGAACTACCTCACCGGCATCTGTACGGTTAATATTGTTTTCGCCTATCCTATCTACCAATACTCTGGCGAAATCGAGGGGAGAATACTATACAACACCTGCGGAAGACCATCTAGACTCTACAATTTCGGCTAAATGGTAAAACTATCTGATCTTTTAAATACCCCCTCGTTATAGCGTAACACGCAAAAACATACAATAATCAAACATATTACATTGCACAACCTGGCTAGTCGTACAATACATCGCACACCCCTCAGCGGGTATCAGCCTGAGCAACCCTCAGCACGTTATAAGGGCTAAAGCCGAGCCCAGTCTCGTAGTAACATGAAAAAACATATATCAAACGCAGTCAAACAGCCAGAACACTCTTTGTACCTTTTAATACATTTGATCCTTCGAATCGAATAGGCAGCTTCAGCCAATCGCCATTAATGGCAAAACGCATAACAAATTTTTCTACCAAACACATGTGGCATACTCCTAATACGCATCATTACGATTAAAAAAGTCTTTGGTAAAACCTAGCCAAAAACAGACACTCATAAGCAGCAAAAGCTGTAAACCGAAAATCCAACTTAAATTCAAAAGCAAAGTTTCATGTTTTGGGTTAAAGCCCCCCCCCCCTCCCCTGGGGCACCAGATTCGGAAACAAAAAAACATTTAAAGAGTTTTTAGAAACTAAAGGTAAACAAAGATGAGAGGGAGGTGGTTTTAAGCATTCGGGTCTCGACCAGCTGCGTCACTGTCATCACCCTTGGGGGCTTCTTTCCTTGGAATAGTCGCAATTTCACCAATCTGCACAGCAACGTCAACCGCCTTATCGAGTGCTCCAGCCGCAGCCGCATCAAGCCCCTCAACCTCAATTTTCTCCGTTTCCTCCTCAATCATGACCTCATCTTGTTCACCTTCAGGAGCAACCTTTTCAACAAGATTCAAAGAGGAGAGATTCGTACCATAGGAATCAACATCCTCGACCGGGTTGGGCTCAGAGGGCTCAGCCAGGTGAGACCCAGTCGGAGTCACCATCCAATATTTCTCCATGTTTAGCTCTTTAAAATCCAACATGGCCAACTCCTCATTAAACCTACCCATGTCATTCTCTAAGTCCCTCTACTCAGGTTTTAACGTCGTCTCCCCTTCTCTCAGCCTCTTGATCAGCTCAAGGTTGCATTTGATTTGCTCTACTTGTATCAATTTTTCCTGGTACACCCTCTCGTTAGACACCTTCGCCTTATCCGATCCATTTTCTTCACAAACTACCCCTTCATCTCCTCTTCTTTTTCTTTGACCCTCTACTCCATTTGATTATCCATGTCCCTTATAAGAACCGCCAAGTCGTTAGCCATAGAGGCCACTTCTTTCTTCAGATCTCTCTTAGCTTTATCATGACGAGCTACCTCCGCGCTCAGCCTGTCCACATCCTTCCTCCCCAGATCTTCCACCTCAGCTACCTCGGCTCTCAGCTTGCTATTCTCATTTGTAAGCACCTCAACCCGTCTCACTGCATTTTTTCAGCTCAGCAATAGCCTTGTCAGCCCTTGTAGTTACATCCTAAATCAGCTCGATCCTTGAATTCTTCTTTGCCCTCCTCAGCTCGTCGTCTAAGACCCCTACCAGGCGGTTAGCTAGGGTCGCAGTCTAAAAACAAAAAAGGGAGTCACACACCAATCAAGACGGGAGCTGACCTCTAAATAGAGAAACAAAAGGAGATAGGAAGGTGGATAATAACGACCGTACCTCGGCATGAGAGCGAGCCCAGTAGGCATATTCCTTCTGGACCAAGAGCGACATTAACTCAGCGCAAAGGTTCCCCTCTTCCACCATTGGGGACTGATTGGGCCAGGAGAAACTAAACACAAACCCACCATGGTAGTGAACGCCAACTGGAGACGTCTCATGTGTGCGTGCCCTTTTCTCCGAGGGGGCGTCGGCATGACGAGTACTGCGTCGAATTGGAGGCAGGCGAGATGACTTTTTGCTAGAATTAACAGCTTTTTCTCGGTGCAGGTCGCCACGAGATGAGACAAACACTTCAATGGAATCTACTTCCATGTAAGATTGATCTTTGGGGGAATTGACTTCTTGTGCAATATTGAACCCAGCCGAGCTGGGAGCCCCTTGAGTGCTCTTCAACCTACAAGCTTCACGGTATGGTACAGGGTCCTTCATTAAAACGGATAGACACTAAGATGATACACCTACAACAAAACCATACATTGAACACCATGTGACCCTAATTGAACGAAGTGAAGCCTAAGTAAAGAGCTTACTTGATGATGTTTCTGATAGCGGCTCCAATGGCAGCCAGTTGCAAGACACTCTCTCCCCATCAAACATGCTCCAGTTGTTCAACAGACTCTTCCCAAGGAGTCTCCAATTCTTCAGGAATTCAGCAGATGGATCTTCGACCTGGGTCAGATGCGGAGCTGACAAACACCAAAACAACAAAGAAAAGGGAACCTGGTCAGTTAAAAACGCCCAAAAATGAATCAATGCACCAAAATAAACACATCCAGAAAGCGCGAATTCGTCAAATAAGAAGACAAATTTAAGATCCGATTCCGAGAAAAAGAGAGAAAAGATCCACACCAATCTCCCTGGTCCAATGAGATTGTAAACTACTAGGACTCGTAGTCCCGAAAGAAAGATGATTTATTTCATGAAAAAATAAAATTGTTCCCAACTGTCTCGTCCTTGGGGGCTTGACCAGTCGCAAACCCTTGGTTCAGTTTGTTGGCAAGGTACCAGAGGCCACCCTTCGTGCCCCTCTTTACGTACGTAGCTACCTCCAGCATGTCACAGCTCAGTTCGAAACCACTTTCCCTCGCCTGAATCATCAGAATTATGGCGTGATGAACCCCTTTGGGCATCCACTGGCTCAGAGCCATGCCCCAACGACGCAGATACCAAACTAGTAGCTCAGGAACGGAGAAGTGCAGTCCGCAAATCTTGTAGTAGATTTCGTATACAGTGACAAACCCTAGCGGGGGATTGTCAGGAAACTGTCCTGGATCCGGGAATAGGAACCGAACATCAGGTGAAAGGTCGAACTACTCCCAGAGCATCCTCACCGAGGTAAGATACGAGCCAGAGGAAGAGAAGGCCATTATTTGAGGGGTTGCAGACGCCCTAGACTTCACACCAAAACCAACAAGAGTCCCAACACTTGCACTTGCCGTGGGATGCGACGAAGAACCTCTACTCCCAGATCGAAGTGCCAACTTTCTCGACATCGCTGGGAAACTAAGGGGGAAGAGAAATACGGAGAAAGAAAATTCGGAAAAGAGACGAGAATCTATGGAAATTACGTAGCAAATCGAAAGGAAGAAGGATAAACCCTAACAAAATTAAAGAGAAATAGTTAAGTGACAATACCTTAAGATGCAAAGAGAGAGAGAGAAGAGATGGGAAGTTGAAGCGTAGTGGGAGACGGTTCGTAATACTTGAGGAGAGAGAGAGAGAGGAGTGTAAGTAACTGCCTAGGGACGTATGCAAACCACCTTTTGTAGGCGTAATGATGATGCTTTTGAATTTCAAAGAAACCGAGATGCGTTGCATGAAGGGATAAGAATCATCGAGACTGTTGAGATTTCCTCAAATCAAATCAAAACAAATTGGCCCATCTAGCCCGATATTAGTGGAAGGAAAGCAAAATAATCTAGTCCAACCTGGAAATGTCAAATCCACCTTGAAAAAATGAAAGTTAAAAAATAGTTAAAAAAGTGTAATAATCATCCGACAATATATGAATGGGTACGAAGCAAATTTCCACCAACTTCAGAAGGTCATCTAACTCGCTAAGCTCGTAGGGAGACCTGGGGGCTAATATGTTGGTGTCGAAATCCCCTCAGCAGGTTTCTAGTCCAACTGGTACCACTTCTTAGATAACGGCTCAGCATATATCAAGATGTATAAAGATTCACTCAGCAGGTCCCTACTTAGGCGCAGAAAGTGAACGATCGGGTACTTATGTCGTAGACGATCTGAGCAGGAGGCGACTACGAGCTGAATGAAAGAGGACTAAGTCCAAGTAGTTCCGAGATAAGGGGGAAACACTAGGATTGAGATACCAACAACCTTGGAAGATGAGAACAACCCAAATTAAGCGCAAGGGGATAAAAGGCGAGAAAATAGAGAAGTGGAGCATTAGATTTTATTATGGTTTTTAGAACAAGAACATATGATTTATCTTTTGTGTAAACATATTCATAAAAATCAATAAACAATTATATTATTCTTCTTTGTGTTCATTTCGACCTGAGTTTGTGTTGTGGTATCCTTCTAATTTTAACAAGAACGACGAATTCCTCATTAAGATAATCGACTAGAAATTCATTGTGGGTTTTAGCATCCACAATTACCTATGTTTGCAACATGTTTTGGTTATGAGTTCCCACTTTCAAACCTCACTCCCAGACTTCTGAATTACTTGCTTGAGGGCAAGCAAGGATTAAGTTTGGGGGAATTGATGACTCTGAATTTTCATGGTTTTTACATATCATTTAGCATCAGTTATGAGGTCTTTAGGCGTGCATACATCACATTTAAGTTGATTTCAGTAAGTTTATGATTTTTAGTACTTTTGCATTAGAATTCGCATATGCACGGATTTTGGAGATTTTTCAGGACTTTCAGGAGTTTTAATGAAGGTTTGGTGAGAATTCAGAAAAACAGCACTCAACCTAGAATGGAGCAGCACTTAGCGTGGAATGGACTGGCACTAATCTGGATCGACCACAACACTTACCTGGATCGATCTCAGCTCTCTCCTGCATCGATCCTGGATCGATCCTGCGGCGCCTATCTGGATTGATCCTAGTACCTATCTTGATCGATCCCAACACCTATCTGGATTGATCCCAGCAAACTTCTGGATCGATCATGTAGCTTACTCCTTGATCGATCCCAGCACATATCTACAGCAAACTTCTGGATCGATCATGTAGCTTACTCCTGGATCGATCCCAGCATATATCTGGATCGATCCCAGCACATATCTGGATCGATCCCAGCACAACTCCTGGATCGATCCTGCATCTCTTCTTAATCAATCCAGATTGATCTCAGGACACGTCCAGATCGATCCCACACCAAGCTTGTGGATCTCGCGCTCAAACTAGATCGATCTCACTCAAGCCTCAAACAAGATGGATTGATCTCAAGCTTAACTTCTGGATGGATCCCATTCAAGTGTCCCCAGCTCAGATCGATCACGCACTTACCAACTCGAAGTCAAACACGCTCCAACCCGACCAACTCATTTCCGAAGTGGACCTGACCCAAGATCCGAGCCAATGATTAGCTTTTGTCTTTAGTCTGATTTAGGGCTTTTCTCTAAACACTATAAAATAACTAACTCGCCTCCTTTTGCAGAAGGATGTTTTTCTTTCCTTTTTAGGTTTTGTCTTAGGTTTTTCATTTTCTTTGTTGTTCTTCATGTTCTTGGTGTAAAAACCACATTTCTTTTAAGTTTCAAGTTAATCTTATGTTTTTCCTTTCCTTTCTTGCTTAGCTTTAGGTTGCTTTAGATTGGGACGAATCTCTGGTTGATTACCCTTAGTCCTCAGGAACTGCTTCACATTTGTTTACATCTTTCACTCTCTCTGCTTTTACTCTGTTTTTGCATCTTAGTCTTATATGTTTCTTTTTCTGTTAACGCACTTCACTTCCAGCATGTTCACTGCACTTAAGACCTGTTAGTAAACCATAATGATGGGTAATTGATACCCTTTAGGACCAAAAAATCCTACTATCAGTCCTCAAGCCTATCTTTTATTTTGTTTTTAGTTATTTCCTTTTTACAAAACTATATAAGCCTTGTGGCTAGCATTATTTTCTATTTACGAATTTTGAACTCTGTATTTGGAGAAGAAATTTTGAACTTTGATTTTGCTTTAATATATTTATTTTGTTATATTACAATCATGTGTTCTTCTCTGATTTTGTGTTATTCTTGCTTTGCAATTTATGAGTAGCTCCTTAGTTAGGTTTTAGGTTTTTCCAGGGAAATCAGGTTTGATTGTTAGGTTATTTATAGAAGGATTGAATTTGTTAGGTTCTCAGTCTAGATTTGAACTTAATGCATGAATTAACTTGATCACCTAGTTCTTAATAATAGATTGATAAACACAGAGGATTTGGTTTAGAAATCTAACCTAATCTAGATGAGTAAATGACATTGCATGCGAGAGTATTGTCTTAGGGGTTTATGAACTTAACGAATCGAAATTGTAATGCCTGTTTGAATTATTTATATATGGCGGGAGTTTGTCTTTAGTAATTTGAATATTGGGACTAATACACCGGGAGGAGATTAATCTAGTTTCCGTCTTTTGAGTTGAGAACTATTTTCAAATGAAAATCCTTGCATGATAACTTTACTTTTAAATCTGACTACCTATAGATTGCCTATTTCCTGACGTCTTTAGGTTATTGTTTACAACCTCGTTATTTTAATCATTGCTTTAATTACGTTACAACCATCTTATTATTCTATATTAGCTTAATTTGAAATATAATTGTAAGTTGTGATGTCTGGTCTCGATGGATTCGACCCTTTTACTGTGCGATAGCGATTTGTCTCTACATTATAGTTTTAGGATGTAATTCTAAGTTTATCAGAATTTTGGCGCCGTTGTTGGGGACCAATATAATGTCTTTTAAGTTTTCTTTCGAGACTAGTCTAAGATTTTTATTTTATAGTACTCATCTTGTTTTTTCTTCTTGATTTTGTTCTTACAGGTGTATGAAAAGACAATCTAACAAATCGACTGAATTGATCAACCACAGTAACGCAGAACTCGCGAAGTTAGTGTGGGAACTGAAATTCGCATTGTCGATTTCCGTTAGTTACAGAAAATTATAGAGAACTCTAACTTTTCAGAGATCTCGGAAGTCTAAGAATTAAACGCGGAAAGATCAGAACACAATAATGATAAAATACTTGTATGAATTCTTAAAAAGAGGGTAAAGGAAGTCTTATTCCGAATATGCGTATGCCTCGGTTACGTGAGCTGTTTTCGAATTCTATAGTACGAACACCTAAGACTAGTAAACCTAATCGAGTCCCAGCTCACTAGGAAAACAGTCTAATGTCATAAGTATTTTGGTGTGGAGAATTGAACATGTATGTGACCCTAATCTTTATCTCTCTTATATAAGCTTTAGGATTGATCCATCTTCCTTTCTTGATTGATTCTTCTGCAAAAATCTTCCTTCTTTGGATTTCTTCCATTTCTTCTTGGCTTGCAGGACAAGCTTCGACCATCATTGCGCTTGGGCTTGATTCCCGCCTAGTCGTAAGTGGGGCGTTATAGTGTTTTAGGTCTCGTTGGGTTGTCTTATGGTTTAGTCAATTTTTATTGTTCTTGTCAAGAAAACGAGCTTCCGCGTGACGATACGATCAAAAATTTTGGCGCTCGAATCAGCCTTGAGATGATAAGCTTTGCTTGCGGAGATGCTATCTTGACAGTATTGTGACCCTCCCATTATCATTGACGTTGCCGGTTTTGTCCTCAGGTACTCTTCTGCGCTTCCCTTCTGTTTAGGGACCTTGAGGTGCATTGTTGCCTGGCGGCGCTTAGTTAGGCCTAGGTGGCCGATTTTCTTCTCTGAGGAGATTGTTTACGCTGGAAAGTTCTGCGAGCAGTTTTGCCATTTGCCTTGCTCCAAGGACTCTACAGTTTGCCGTGGAGTGACATTCTGTTTGATGGAACTCGCAGAACAAAATTTTTGTCGTAAGAGGTGAGACGGGTGTTGGTATTACCCGACGTTTTTCCCTTTTCGGATGATGGGTTGATTGCGTAGTTATGCAAGATCTTCACCTTTGTGATAGATGTATTTATTGCTACGAGCGTTTATATTTTTTTATTTCTGTTCCGAGGGAGCCTCTTTCGTGGATGCCTTTGCCGACTTATGTTTCAAAGACAAAACTTTCATCTCCTCTTCAATGGTGATGAAATCTACAGCTTTGTGAAGAGCGTCCTGAATCGATTGCGGTTATTTGAGGGCTATCCACTTTCTAAACTTGGATTTGTATCAGAGAGTTTTTCGGAGCGCGTCTATGGCTACCTTATCGCTTACTCCGAAGACTCTTGATATCACAACCATGAATCGTTTAATGAAATCTTGGAGGGGCTCGTCCTCTCTTTCAGCCATTCTCCATAGATCGACATCCAAAGTCTCCCTGTCCATAAACATGGAGCACTGTTTGAAGAATTCCTCGGAAAGTTGTTAGAAGTTTCTGATGGAGTTGCATTTTAGTCAGGAAAACCATTCATGAGCCACTCCCTGGAGGTGTTCGACGGAGAAGCGACATAATCCCGTGTCGTTTTAACCCTCCTTAAGTTTGGACCTTGCCATTGCGATTCCAAACGGTTTGTAGATTAGCTTTCGGATCGGTGGTTCCGTCGTACATAGGGATCTTGATTTTAACGGGATCAGAGATTTGTGCCTTAGTTATACGTGCTGTAAACGGTATTTTCTGGACTTCTTCGAGGATTCGATCGATCTCTGGAGCCGCACTGGTGGCATGGTGGATCTAAGATTTTACCGCCCAAATTCCGCAACGGTATTAGAAATGTAGTCGCAGAGATCGCAAATTTTTTCGAAATCGTTGCCGTGGGCGTTCGGAATTTGTCGTCATCTATCGCGAATGTTCCGAGCTTGTTTTTTGGCCAATTCTTCTTGTTTCACCCAAAAGAGATTTTCTTCTTCTTCCGTCATGGGTTTGTTGAATTGGTGATCGTTACGAGCCGAGCGTATGCTCCTTCTTCTTGGGTGTACGTCCACATCCTCATCCAAAGAATCAGATTGTTTGCTGGACTCCAAGTTAATTCGCTTGGCCTCGATCTCTTCTATTTCCTTGTTTAGAGGCGGAAATTTGTTGGTGGTTTTGAGCATTGCATCAATAGTCGTCTCGTCGGGATTTTGTCATGACCGTTCCTTTTTGTGAATTTTGTGTCATGCCGAGCGCAATCGCAAAGTCAAGTCTTCTCCCATAGAGGTTGGTTGTCTCTCGTGGGAAGATAGTTGTGGTTTTTGCAATTAGGGTTTCAACCTGTTTTGCGAGAAAGCTTGTTAGCTTGTATTTTTTTCCGACTTCTTTTCGAGAGTCAAGAACATCTTCTTAATCTCCTCGAACGTTGCAGTGTTTGTGTCAATGTTAACTATGGGGACGTTTGTTGGTGGATTTTGCTCAACGTTGTCGTTCGATAGAGCACTGTCACGAGTTGGTTGGTCGTTTTGATTTTCAGTAGTCGTGTCTGAACTAGGTTCTTGACGTAAAAGAAATCTTTTGTCCCCTCCTTCTAGCGCCAGACTGTTGGAACCAAAATTTTCACTGTCGATTTCCGTTAGTTACGGAAAATCATAGAGAACTCTAACTCTCCAGATATCCCAAATTTTTGTGAATCAAACGCGGAAAGATCATAACACGATAATAAAAAAAAGAGGCAAAAGAAGTCTTATTCAGAATCTACGTATGAGCACGTTACAACAGGTGATATGCCTCGGCTACGTAAGCTGTTGGCAAATTCTGTAATACGAACACCTAAGACTAGTAAACCTAATCGAGTCGCAACTCGCTAACAAATGCGGAAAAACAGCCTAAAGCCTTAAGTATTTTGGTGCGGAGAACTAAACGTGTTTGTGCCCATTTTCTTCATCTCTCTTATATAGGCTTCAGGATTGATCCATCTTCCTTTTTTGTGTTCCGTTCTTCCGCAGAAATCTTTCTTTTCTGTATTTCTTCCATTTCTTCTTGGCTTGCAAGACAAGCTTCAACCGTCATTGTGCTTGGGCTCAATCCCCGTCTAGAATCATATGTGGGATGTTATCGTGCTTTAGGCCTCGTTGGTCCGTCTTACGGTTTAGGCGATTTTTGTGGTTCTTTTTGAGAAAATGAGATTTTACGTTACGATATGATTGAAACTTTTGCATAAAGGTTATTCTGGTCACGTAAGTGAGATAACATCGGCGTTTAAGTTAACCATCTTTTTTTCACACGACTGATCAATAAAAAATGATTTTACGATTCTTTCCCAAGTCACAAAACGTCATCGTACGAAAGGAATAAGTTTTATGAGTTTTATCGTAAAACCCCAACGAGAACTCGAAGCGATACGAAATGAGAGACGATTTTTCTGAAGTGGATATGTGATTCTTGTCACCATTTTCACCAGTTGGCGAAATGAATGTTTCCGATTCATCTCGTCAACCGGCAGGATGAATTCTTTCCCAGATTCATCTCGCCAACTGGCGAGATGAATTCTTCCATAGATTCATCTTGTCAGTAGGCGTGATGAATTTTTCCGATTTATCTCGCGCACTGGTGAGATGAATTCCTTTCCTAGATTCATCTCGCCTGTTGGCGAAACATTCGTCTCGCCAGTTGGCACGATGAATTTTTCTTATTCATATCGCCAACTGGCAAAATAAATTCCTTGCCTAGATTCATCTCACCAAATGGCGATATGAATCCCTCGCCTAGATTGATCTTGCTAGTTGGTGAGATGAATGTCTCCGATTAATCTCGCCAACTGAAGAGATGAACGTATGTCCGAAAACGTCTTGATTGTTCATAGTTCAGCATGATTCGTGCTTCTCATAGATGATAATCATGATTAAGGTGTTTTTCCAAGGTTTCGTATATGTCGAGGTTTATTAGACATTCACGTCAAGTACGCTAGTCCAATGCCAGACATAGGCGGACAATCTTGCCTCGTTAAAACCTTAGTGATATAAAAATCCAGTGGGAAAAAACTATTTTTGACTAAGGACAAAAGAGTGTAGAGACGATCGCTTAGCAATTTTATGATTGTTGCTAGAATCTTTGAAACATATCATTTGAGATCTTTTGGAAGTATCGTGGGTATAGTTTTTTTATTCCATTGACCGGGATTGACGCTTGGACCAACGACTTTTGAGGCATTAATTTTTTTCATGACCATTTTTGACCCCAGCAGTTAGAACGCTCAAATCAGAAAGTTAAGAAGAACGCAAACTCATCCAATTTAATGGCTAACAATGTTTATATGTACAATCCGGTCGAACCCAATGGTCCAAACGACCCACCTCCTCTTGGAATCAATCAACTGATACTCAATCCAGTAGGAGGATGAGCTAGTGGAAATCAAGTGCCACAAGGACAACCAGAAGCTAATGGCAACCAAATTCTGCCAATAAATCAAGGAGCTGAGAATATTGACGCAAGAAACATCATCTTGTTGGACAATCCGAATAGATTTTCCAATCAGCCTCCACCTCAGAATCACCCTTTGGTTGGTGATTTCAACAACCCTAACACATTCTTTGCTAATAGGAATGCTATCCAACCCTGACAACCTTAATGTCTGAAGTACCAGTTCCCCATTCAGCTTGTTCAAATGATTCGCCACAACCAATTTCATGGTTTACCAACTAAACACCCCATGGACCACATCGATAACTTTAAGGATATTTGCAGCATTACCCAACTTAATGGAGTATCAAGAGATTTCATGCACTACAAACTATTCTGTCACTCTCTAGCTGAGAGAGCACTTCACTGTTAAAGTCCCTACCTGCTGGTTCTATTGTAACTTTTGATGAATGCAAATCCAAGTTCCTTACTCACTATTTCACCACTGCTAAGACCAAAACATTGCGAAATAAGATCTCAGGATTTCAGCAAGGTCCTGTGGAATCCTTTTATGAAGCTTGGGAATGATTCAAAGAACATCTTCATGGTTGTCCACATTATGGTTTCTCATATGTAAATCTCCTTAATACTTTCTATAGAGGAATCGATCAGAAGTACCAACTGTCCTTAGATACAACAAGTGATGGTAATTTCATTACTAAAGCTATCCTAGATGCCTATTAGTTGATAGAGAACCTAGCTATTAGTAACAACAATCACTGTCCAGACTTTGATAGAAGAACCAAGGGAACTGTAACTGACAACTCTGAACTTTCAGAGATGAAAGCACAAGTCTTAGAAGTTAGAGGGATGTTTAGTTAACTTCTCAAGAGTTAACACCAAAAACAAGTCAGTTTTGCTGATGATATAGAAGCTGCTTATTTTGCATTTCAAGAACAAGATAATGTGGTTTCATTAAGACTCACCTCAATCTCTCTTGGAGAAGTAACAATGTGGAAAATCCCTAGAATAAAGTATATCCCAATCAAGAAAAGCATTTTGTGCAAAGCTCTGGTAAGGAACTTGTTCAAAACCAAGGTGGTGGTGGGTTCCAAGGAAACCAAAACAGGAACTTTGTGCATAACTCTAATTCATGCTGTTTTCAAAAGACTTCTCATCCTGCTTTTCAACAAGCACCTCCACCTCAATCTCAACAACCGAATACGATGGAGATGATGCTCAAACAACTCCTAGAAGGGCAAAATCAATCTCAAAGAGACTTTAGTGAACTAAATCATAAGTTTGAAGCACTTTCTACACATATGAAGCATCTTGATACTCAAGTTGCTCAAACTGTTGAAGCTGTAAAGAGACCAACTAGGTTTCTTCCTAGGAAAACTGATACCAATCCCAAAAATAGGAGCATGTGAATGCCATAACGCTTATAAGTGGTAAATATCTGCTTATCACAAGAGGGAAAGATCATTTAGTGGAAGTATTGGCTGAAGAAGTTGATGAATCCAAAAAGATGCAGATTTGGAGAAGTTAAGAAATGTTTCAAACACGTTGGATTGATCGGCACTCCTAGATCGATCCTTCTATTTTCAGAGGAGGAGATCGTTCGATCTCTCTATATCGATCGAGTATTCTGTTGAAAAATTTCCAGGGCGAAATGCACGATCAGGAACCCCTGTTGCCCGATCGATCCAAGCAACTAACGACGAAAGTGATCAATCGATCTCTCCTAGATCGATCGAGCATATGGAACAGGATTCAAAAACAATAAGAGATCGTTCGATCCCTAAGAGATTGATCGATCCCCATGCTGAAACATATGTTATTCCTTAAAGAGTATACAAACCAAAGGTGCCTTATCTAGTGAAATTAAAACCTCCTGGAAAGCTTAAGAAGATGAAAAGTGCAAGGAGATGATCAAGGAACTGAGTGTGAGACTCCCATCCTCTGATGCATGTCAAATGATTCCATCCTTGAAGAAGTATGTTAAGAGTATGATTACAAGAAAGCTTACATTAGAAGAAGTTGCAATGATGATTACATGGGAATGTAGTTCTATCCTACAAAATCGAATGCTTAAGAAGCTTGGAGACCGAGGAAGCTTTGTTCTCTCATTCGAAGTTGGAGATATTACCTTTGGCAGGTCTCTCTGCGATTTGGGTTCCTGCGTAAATCTCATGCCTTTATCTGTTACTAAGAGGTTGGGAATGATAGACATCAAGGTGATATTACTTGATTTTGATGCCTTTTAGTGAGTATTTATACTTGCTATCTGTCATCATTCGAGTATTTTCTATGTGTTTTTGGTATATTTTCATGATTCCAGGTATTTTGGACGTTCTGGAGCAAAAAGGTGGTTTTGTGCACAAAATGAATGCAATTTGACGAATGCAGAAGCATAGTTTAGCAGAAAGAGATAATGAAACTTCTAGTTGCTGGAATAATTTATCCTATTTTAGACAATAATTGGGTTAGTTGCATGTAGTTCTTAAGAAAGGAGCATTACAATTATTAAAAATGATAAGGATGAGTTGATTCCAACTAGAACTGTTATAGATCATAAAAAGTGTATTAATTATAGGAAATTGAATGTTGCTACTCGCAAATATCATTTTCCTCTACCTTTTATTGACCAGATATTTGAGAGACTAGCTAATCACCCTTACTATTGTTTCTTAGATGGTTATTCAGGTTTCTTTCAGATTCTCATTTATCCAGATGGTCAGGAGAAGACGATATTCACATGTCCATTTGGTATTTATGCCTATCGCATGATGCATTTTGGACTATGCAATTCCCCAACGACTTTTCAGAGATGCATGATGTCTATTTTCACTGATCTAATAGATAAAGTTAAGATTGAGGTTATGGCTACTTGCAGGCACCCAAGTCTGTAAAAGATGTTCGCATCTTTTTAGGTCATGCAAGTTTTTACAAAAGATTCATTCAGGACTTCTCAAAAATCGCTAGACCTCTTACAAAGTTGTTGTGCAAGAAGTCAAATTTGAATGGGATGATGAATGCCAGAGTTCCTTCCTTGCAATCAAAGGAGCTTTAGTGAGTGCTCCAATAGTTAACCACCAGATTGGAATTTGTCTTTCACTTCAAAAAAAGTTATTGTGACGAAATTTTGTTACAAAAATTTTTCGACACAAACTTATTACATTTTATTTACGGTTTTATGAAAAATTTATGTTTGTCACAAATTTGTAACTTTTTAGTCATAATATCATGAAAAATTTGTAGACACTAAAGTTTATCACAATTAGAAACGTAATTGTTACGTTAAATTAGTCGTAACGGTTGTAACTTTTTTTCACGGAAATATAGTCACCAATTAGAGACAAAACTATGACAATTATGTGAGTTGGAATTTGTGACATTATATTTACTAAACATAATACGAATTAGTGACAAACTGGTTTATTATAAATATTTATGTATTGTTGTTAATAATTTGTTAATATGAGTTATTAGTGATGTGAGAAGATCTTTAGAAGAATGCAAAAACACTATGAAGAAGCATTTTCTCATGTCCCAATTCTACAAATTTGAGAAATACTTCATAAGTTTTTTTTATGCTTTGCTTCTACGTGGTCCTATGTGGTTTTAACTAAATGATCCATACGGCCTTGCTCGACAATTCAAGACAAATGAAAATACATTCACAAAATATGATAAAAACTATTGCAACCAAAAAAAAAACATAAACATTGGATCAACTTGCATAGAACTATGTGGCATGCAACCGTTGAGAAGACGAAAATAGTGTAGATCCAATCGAAAAATAAAATGGCAATAAATTGAATTACATATCCTACAATATCAAATAAAAAGAGACTAATTTAATAAGAAAATTGCATTTTAAAAACGAAATGCTATAAGAGTCAACTCAAAACAATAATTTTATCATTTTATATATAAAGTAAGGTTTCAAATAATTTAAGCTAAATAAAATTAAACTATAAATTAGGCCGAATCAAGAGTAGTTTTTATATTATTTTACATATTGTCAAATTCCAAAAAAATATTAAAAGTGTTAATCCTTAAATCCTAAACTGAACTTTAAAATATTTTGTATTATTTATGAGAACATATTCCACTATTTCTTAATTTTATAAAAAGAAATAAAATTAAACACTATTTTTTAATTGAGTAATAGTAAAAAGTATTTTAAAATTGAATCTTAAACCATTAACTATAAAGATTTAGGGTTTAGGGTTCAGAGACTATGATTGAATTATTAAAAACATATTTCACTATTTATTTATTAAAAATAAAATGCATGAAAAATAAGATTAGAACATTTGTAAAGAATTTATTAATAAAATATTATTGGGAACTGAATCATTATCTCTAAAGCTTATACCCTAAAGTCTTAAAATATAATGGTTTATGAGTTAGGTTGCTAATCCCATTATTTTGTATTATATTTTAGAATTTTTAAAAAGTTTATAAATATAAACTATTGTAAAATAATATAAAAAATTTATTTTCAATTATACTTATAAATAAAAATAAAAATAACAAAATTCTAAACCTTAAAAATGTAATGAAATATTTTTTTTCAAAAAAGCAATGAATTTCTTTTTTTCCCAAGCAATGAATTTCTTTTATTGGTCAGTTTCTAAACATAAAAACTGCACTAAATGAAATTCTATGTTTTTGTTAATTGAGTAAAAATTAAACGCTATACCACTATTTTTTTATTACCAATGGTTGATATGTTTAATCCAAGGGTGTAAATACACTTTTTCTTATAAAATAACAAAGCTTTTCATTGGTTAATCAAAGAATACAATGATTGGTCAAAATATTTTCTTTGTTTTCTAATTTTCTAAGTTGGCCTTTGTTTTCTTTTTTCTTTTTATACAATGATCTTGTGACTGCTATTGTTGTTATCGTCAAAGTAGTTCACGTAATCCCTTGGTACTTCACTTGTTCTCATCATTTCTTCTGTTCAGTTTTCTCGGGTTCTCTATATTTTCATACTGGCGTGCATAACATGAAGCTTCTAGAAGCAATAATGATGTGACCAATCATGACTCTTCCAAAACATTGACAATCCCTTCTCCTGTCGTTTTTCTTTTCCATTTTTCGGAGATTCTGCTAGCGACGCCGTCATGGGCTTTATATTCGGTTGGTGATGATATTACTATTTCTCTTCATGCCTTAATAGTATATATTGTGTGGAGGATAACAATTTTTGTACTAATTTCCATCTCTTTTTATTTCTTTGTAATTATGTCTATTGCTTTTTATTATTTTCATTGAATGTGTCGCCATATTTATCTAATTTGAAATAAATTATTTGAGTTAAGACGTTGAACAATCATACGTGTTTAAGAAACTTAGACCATTTCCATCAATGATTTAGTTGAGTATCTTAAGTGGATATTCAAAACTAAAAAATCTTAAAAATAAATGAAAACTAAAAGAAAAGAGGAGAATTGGTTCTAAACAAGAGACTTTTAGATATTTTTTAGAATTTTTTACGTGTTAGTTGGGCATTGGTCATTAAAAAACAAATTAAAAAAATCTCAACAATCATCTGCGACTCAGGTTATCAAGATTCCACGGATGAGATAGACAGAAAATAAATCAGAAAGTTTATCCATGTGAAGGATCGTTGGTGACGAAGACGCTTGTGACGGTGTTGCAGGAAATACAATATGTTTCCGGTTTAACCATTTCCGGTTTATCTTTAAATCAATCAATTGATGTCGAGCGGTTTAGTAAAGCAGATTTAGTATTATCACGCTATGTAAAGGCATTTTGCCTCTTGGAGTGTATCAATCAATAATAACAAGAATTATCTTTTCTCTCTCAAATATGCCATTATCACGTTGTTATCATCGATCAGTGTTCTTATAGGAGAGCTTCTTACTCTGTCTCTTCCTCTAGAGCAGCCCGATCTTTACTCCTTCTCTTCGAGTTAGTGGTTAGCTCTTGAGTTGGAATCTATCCTTACTATTTTTCCTGCTTCACACGGAGTGGCTTTAATTAAGAGATCTGACTCTCGTTTGGGGATTCGAAACCCTAGAAATCATCAAGAGGTATACCAGATTCTCAATCCGTCTAGAAGGTTCTTACTGATTACGAGTGCCTTGCTGATTTCATCGCCAATCTCTTTTCTAGGTCCTTCACTGACCAACTTGTGTTTATCATTTCAACTTCTAGTGGAAGGATTCCTTGTCCACATCCAGGACGTATATGGCTGGAGCAAAGAGGTCTTCAAAGAGCTTTGTATTGGCTAGTGTTTTTCTTGATCTTCATGAGTGTCCAGATTCGGTAAGCACTCTAAACTTACCATATGGTTAATTGATTGGGACTGATTGCAAATACTGATACTTGTGTTGTATTGGCACACCCTGCCAGATTTTGTGATATTGGTTTTATGCATATACAAGAATTTGATAAGAATGAAGAGGTTTCTTTTATACTCAACGATATTTAATTCTCGTTAAAAAGGAGTTGCCTGCTTCTTACTTTGTCTAAATCCTTGTTGTTGACCTCTTATCAGTTCAAGAAATAAAGAATCATAGTTAGATTTTCTTCCTGCTTAATAGAAACAAATGATGTTATTGCATCTTCATATGATGATTTTACATGTATGTGGCAGAAGGCTTATTTTCTTAATTCCTTCAGCTTCTTTTCTTTGGAGCTTTTCTTAGTCATTATACTTCCTTTTTCTCAATGTTTGATCAGCCATGATTACTCGGAAGGTCTTGCTTGTTTTACCATGTCTCCTTTTTTGCTATAAATCGCGTATCTTGTATTTTAGAACTATATTCAGTAAGTTTGATATGGATTGTTGATGGTCTTGTAGGTTGGTCCTGCTCTTGCTTCTGGATGCACAATGGTTGTTAAACCATCTGCACTTACGCCCCTAACAGCACTTGTCTCGGCTAAACTTGCACTTCAAGCTGGAGTTCTTCCGGTAAATTTATGATTGTAGGCTACAACTCTAAAACCCACCACTGTCTCTTGTGTGATAAAGTTTGATATTTTGGCTTGAAGGCTAGTTTTTATCAATGTTTCTTTGTGTGCTCATTAAGTTTTCCATGTAGACATTATTGGTATAGCTATAGCTTTTTGTAGAGAAGAATTCCTTGAGTTTGATTTTCGTTTGCTTATCTCTGTGCCGACTTTGCTAAAATGACTGAAGATTCTTCTGCCAGCTGCGTACTGCCCAGAGATAGGGTTTATCTCTCAAACTTTATAAGTTGAGAATGAGATGATTGAACTATTTAATGATGTCTCACAATATATATTGGGTTCATGTTCCAGATTGTTTAAGAAGAAAGGCTTCAAAGGCTCGTTTGCAGATGAAGGTTAGTCTGCAAAATCTTTTGCGTTATTATCTTGAGTGCACAGTTTAGTTGTTTGTCTCCTGAAGCAATTGCGAGGCAAAGATGACGGTGAGACCTTTAACATCTCAATCTCTAATTCGTTCTCACTCTTACATGCGTACACTAAATAAACTCATAGTGTACCTAGCTTTTGTTCTCACTATCCCATCAAATTTTCCTGAAATAATTTTTTTTTATTATATCATGTAATTTTGTTACTCTTAAGTTAGTAATGTGTATTAATGATAATGTTTGATGCTGATAAAAAAAATCCATCAGAGGGAAACAATCACTGAACAAGGTTGGTTACCACATTTGAAGTTTATAAGTAAGTTTATTTATAGTGGATGAATGAGTTATTGTTCATGTCAGATCCAGAAGGCAAGTATGAGGCACTTGAGAAGTATGGAAAAGTTTTGACGACAATGGCGAGAGAAAGAAAACTCGATCTTATGATTGGTAGAGATGATGAGATCCATAGATGTATTAATATTCTCTCAATGAGATCAAAAGAGAAATTTTTGAATGGTAAAGTATCCAAACCACTATTTCAAAAGCTACGCACATTGTATATGTGATTCTAAGATATTGCATTTACACTTTTGAAACAGACTCGCTCAGAAAATTGTGCAGGGAGATGTACCTCAAGCATTGATGAATAATTTTTTTTATTATTAAAATGTCAGTAGCAATTGATTCAATCGTACAGTTGTGTTTGTTCAGTTGATATCTTTTGATATGGGCTCACTTGTTCTCATTGTTTCTTATTTTCAGTTTCCTATAACATCATGTAAAATCCTTCCTTGTCTTTGGTGGTGATCGTGAACGAGTCTCGGAAGAGTGACTCCGACTAATGCCTTCTCAAAACGAAAGCTAGCTTCACAATTAATGCAGAAGACAAGGAAAGTAAGACGATCTAGACGAGGTTGTTCTTTGCTTAGATGAAAGAAATATGTCACGTTTGGAAAATGAGAAGATGAAGTGTTTAAGAAGAATATGAAATAAGAGATGTTTAACTTCATATTATGTCCACTTTAATTGCTAATTTAAGAATTTATGATATTCAAAAAGTACAATGATATAAGAAATTTAGTTTATATGATTTCGTCATCACTTGTAACATATTTGAAACATTATTTTAGTTACGACAAATGACGAATATGATACAATGATTTTTGTTATAATGGGTGAAAAATTTAAGACTATCATAATCATAAAGTAAAATAATTTAGGACAATATTTTTTGTTAGTAATTGTGACGGATAATCATTGGTTTTTTAGTCATTAATAATGATTATTTTGATATTGTATTTTTGTCACCACAAGTGATATATTTGGAACGTTTTTTTAGTCATGAATAATGACGATTATAGTTTAAGACAAAATATTTACAAAATTATTTGTCACAAATTGTGTGATGTTTTTGTTACGAAAATTTGTGACACATGTATTGTGACTGTTCAAAAATTATCACAAATTCGGAACAAATTTTTTATTGTGACAAAAAGTTATTATTTAGACGAAAGAATTTGTTTCAATATGTTCAATTTCTTGTAGTGAATTTTGAGGTAATGTGTGATGCCACCGATTATGCGGTAGGAGTTGTTCTTGGACAACGAAAGGATAAGAAACTTCATGTTATCTATCATGCCTCAAGAACTCTAGATGGAGCTCAATTCAATTATGCCACAACTGAGAAGGTGTTATTAGCCATTGTTTTTGCCTTTGAGAAGTTCAGATCCTATCTAGTGGAATCCAAAGTAGTAGTCCACACTGATTACGTGACTTTGAGGTATCTCCTGAACAAAAAGGATGCTAAACCCAGATTATTGAGTTGGGTTTTCCTTTTACAAGAATTTGATTTGGAAATCAAGGATAAAAGAGGAATAGAGAATGGAGTTGTAGATCACCTTTCCAGACTTAGAGTGGATGATGATGTTCCCATCAATGATAGTCTACCTGAAGAGCAGATCTATGCCATTAGCATAAGAGTGGATGAGAATCAGTCTATCCATAAACTTAATTAATCTGCTATCATTACGCCTTGGTTTCGTGATTTCGCTAACTACTTGGCTGCTGATGTTGAACCACATGATTTTACAGATTACCGAAAGAAGAAGTTCTTAAGGGATGTCAGTCACTATTACTGAGATGAACCTTATCTTTACAAGCTTTGTTCAGACGGTATGTTCCGGAGGTGTCCTCCTGAGGAGGAGATTCAGAATGTCTTAAACCATTGTCATGGTTCAGACTATGCTGGTCACTTCGCTACATTCAAGACTGTTCCTAAGGTGCTTCAAGCATGTTTCTGGTGGCCTACAATGTTCAGAGACGCTCACACCTTCTTCTCTCACTGTGATTAATGCCAACGATAGGGCAATATCTCTAAACGAAATGAGATGCGTCAAAAAATTCATTCTAGAAGTAGAGGTCTTTGATGAGTAGGAAATTGACTTCATGGGTCCTTTTCCTATGTCTCATAAGAATCTCTATATACTTGTTGCTTGTGATTATGTTTTTAAGTGGGTTGAAGCAATAGCTAGCCCCACTAATGATTCCAAGGTTGTGCTAAAGATGTTTAAATATGTGATTTTTCCCTGGTTTGGTGTTCCTAGAATAGTCATCGGCGATGGAGGCTCTCATTTCATCAGCAGAGTATTTTATGGGTTGCTAAAGAAGCATGGAGTCAAACAAAAAGTGGCAACACCATTTCACCCTCAAACTAGTGGACATGTAGAGGTTTCTAACAGGGAGTTTAAATTAATTTTTCATAAACGGTAAACAATTCAGAAAGGGTTGGTCATTGAAGCTGGATGATGCTCTTTGGTCTTACATAACTGCTTTCAAGACCCGTTTAGGTACTACTCCATTTCACTTTGCTTATGGTAAATCATGTCATTTGCCTTTGAGTTGGAACACAAGGCTGCTTGAGCTGTCAAGTTGCTGAACTTTGACACAAAATCCGCTTCGAAGAGACGTCTTCTTCAACTTAATTAGGTGGAAGAGATCAGACACCTAACCTATGAGAACTCAAGATATACAGGGAACGTATTAAAGCTGCGCATGATAAGAAGATCATTCCTCGAGACTTTCAACTAGGTGATCAGGTGCTGCTCTATAATTCTCGCCTGAAACTCTTCCCTGGAAATTTGAAGTCTAGGAGGTATAGACCTTTCGTCACTAAAGAGGTAAGACCATATGGTGTTGTTGTCCTATATAACCGAACTAGTGGTGAATTCATTATGAATTGTTAAAGGCTGAAGCCTTATCTAGCTACTTCAGAGCTTACATAGGGAACTGAGATACCTCTTGCTGATCCATTCTCTGTTTAGAGGTAAGTATCGTCGAGCTAATGACGTTAAACAAGCGCTGAGTAGAGGCAACTCACTATTTTGGTGTTTTAGTTTAGTTATTTATTAGTTTTTGAGTCATTTCTATATCTTTTACTAACCTACTCACTTTCAGTTTTGAGTTTTATGTGCTTTAGGAGTTTAAGGAAAACACTACATTTTGGAAGAAACGCTGCACGACCGGACAACATAGGAGACCGATCGGGCGTTTCACCCTAGAAAAATTCAGAAGCAGGGAACGATCGGGCAAGCAGGGAACTACCTAGATCGATTGATCCCTCCTCCAGGTAACCGAATTCTCACTTGATTTAAACGAGATTTTGGATTTTAACCGGATTTCACTCAAATTGATCCGATTTCTCCCCCATTCTTTATTTCTTGACTCATCTATCTCGCATGTGATTCTTGCTAATTATCCATTAGTATTGCTCGATCAAGGTGGTTCGGTGGTTTCTTTATCAATGATTCTTGCTAATTTTCATTAGCATTGCTCTATTGTTGATCAACCACTTTTTGATGTGTGTTGATTTGATTCCATCACTCATTTCTATTTTGAGTCTTTTGATTTCAGGAACATGTCAGACAACGATGATTACCAACCGCCGGCTACAAAGACAAATCGATCACGAGCTCATAAACAACAACAATCGAACACTACACATTGTGAATCTACCGCACCACATGCTGATAAGGAGAATAAGGGATATAGTGCAAATGAGAAGCATAAAGGTGTTGCTTCGGGAAGTTCACTGGTTATTGATCCCAAGTTCCTGCAAGCTCCTTGGCCCTGTGCTGCTGATGTGCCTTTCATGGGAAATTGTTTGAACTATGGGGTAACCGAGTTGAAGAACCTCAAGACCTTTATTGATAGGAAGGTGACTCACAAATGGGATTCTGTTGAAAAATTTTCTATAATGCCTTGTTGAAAACATAATTTGAGCCTACCCGTTTCGCCGACCGCTTTCGTCTGAATATTCTTGGGGTTGATGAAGATGTAACACAAATACTTGAAGCTATGGGACTTGGTGATTTCCCTTTTCAGACATACCCTCTATGTAAGGATCTCACACGGTAATTCCTGGCATCTTTCTGCATCATTAGTGATGATCCTGAGGCACCTCATCTATATGAGACGAAGGTGCATTTCTTTTGTTTGGGGAAGCTTTACAAGATTCCTATGGCCGAGTTTGGATCTATCTTTGGATTTCGAGCAGATGGACACCTCCCCAAGCTTCCCAAGTTTTACTGTCATCATGATCTTTGAGATGTGATTGCTGAAGGCTGTTTCGTTAGTAAGACCGCCAAGCTGACAATGATTCGCAAACCCGCCATTTGTCTTACCGTCAAGATTCTCAGCAACCTCTTCTATGGGAAGAAGGAATCTGGATCCACCCAAATCCAAGAGCTAGATTTTCTCTATTATGCTCTTAGCCAATGCACCATGACCACATATGAGACAGATCAGGATCGTGACACTCATCGCACTAACATCAGTTGAAGAATTCTATGAGGACGAAGATGATAGGTAGTCTAGTTACCCCGGTTTTACACGATGTTGGTATTCCACTTGAGCTCTTCACTCCTGAGACAAAGACAAACTTGGTGGATGATAAGTATATCATGAACACAAAATGGTTGACAAAACATTGGGGATATCTCTTTGAGAACTTGGTAGGCAGATATGTGAGATTGAAAATCTGGAGACTGAGCTGACCAACATCACTTCATTGGCCAATGTGCGCTTTTAACTTGGTCATCAAGATCTGTGCAACGCCCCAGTCGGTGCTCCTAAGGCTCCGAGGATTTCAGGTAGGAGGAATTCCACCCAGCAGCGACCCAGAGTTCCAAGCCCCGACCAAGAATCTCCCAAGGATTATAATGCCTTTGACCTCTCACCGCGTAGAGCTGACATGACACCGAATGAGAAGATGAAGTGGATCATGGATTCAAAAAAGCGCAGCAATGGGACGATGCGGCAGATTCTGCAGACTATTTCTCAGCTTGCTTCTTCTTGTTTCTGTCCACCGAGGTGCCATAGTGATGACGATATAGAGTTTGCTGAGCATCAAGAGGAAGGCGATGGTTCAGGCCAGCATTCAGATTCGGAGAGCTTGAGTTTCATTGTAGTATTTTCCTTTTCAGTCAGAACTCATGTGTCATTTTCTTATTTTTCTGTTTTTAGACTAATCTACTCTATATGTTCATATTCCTTCTCTTGGATATATATTCACACTGGAACGGTATAAATTAAGTCTGGGTGAGGGTCTATGTGTTACTAACTATATTTGGTGTTTGGTCTTTTATTAAAATTTTTGAATTTTGGTTTTTGAAATTAGATGAGTCTAGTCGAGACAAAGGAATGATGACAGAATTCGTGATGACTACTAACCTAACGTGAGATCAATTTTATTTTCTATCTGACTACTGACTTAGATTAACTACAGAATTAGGATTGGAACCCCATTGACTGATTGATATGCCTTTGAAAGTTCTGATATTTTGGATTGTTGATGATTTGATACTAGTTCAACTGTGATATGACTTAATTTGAACTTAATTCTTTTGCTTATGGCATTGGTATACTTTGAAAGCTAGGTACCTTGCTCTTCGGTTCTCTATAAAACTGACAAGTTCTTTCTTTGTGATCCGGATCCCTTCTCTATGTCCCTTCAGATAAAAAAACAGTACAGAAAAGGGATTAAACAACGGACCTCGAAGTCCATTTCCTCATCCCACAAAACCAGCTGCTAAAAAAGAAAATGAAAGAAAAGCGCAGAAATGCGAAGAAATAAAAAAGTGCAGTAAGAAAAGAAAAGAAAAAAATGAAAATGAAGTGAGAAAGGGAAAGAAAGGATCGGGACCAGAATTCGATTGATGCTCTGTTTGGTATGGGAACTTTGATAGAAGTGGTACTCAAGCGCACTGATCGAAGCTGGTTGAGATGATTTGATAATTTGATTGACTCAAGATTTAGAGTAGAATACATGTTGTTAGTTATGTGGTGGTAAAAAGTCCAATTCAAGTGGTTGTCTAGGATTAGTAGTTTTTGACATATGAATTTGGGGTTTATGAGAATCTCTGAATTCATGCGTGGTTCTTTCAAAACCTCATCTCTAGATTTAATCTTGCTTTACTAGAGGACACACAAATATTTAAGTCTGGGGGAGTTGATATTACTCGGTTTTGATGCATAATGGTAGGAATTTATGTCTGCTATTCTGCATTATTTTTAGCGTTTTCCTTGCAAATTTGGTATATTTTCAGGATTCTAGATGTTCGGATCGATTTGGAGCAAAATTAATGCATTTCAGAGCAAATCAAAAGAATTTGGCTAAGTGGCAGAACGAAGAGATCGATCGATCCCATCAAGGAGCGATCGAGGCACTTTTTATGAAGAAAGGCCACTGTGTTTAAAGAACGAAGGATCCCTTGAGGGATCGATCGGGCGTTTGCTCTTGGATTATTTCGGATTTTGAGACTGATCGAGCGTGTGAAGAATGATCGAGCATTTTAAAAAAAAGATCGATGGATCCCTAGGGAGATCTATCGATCCCTAGGGAGATCGATTGATCCGTACACCAGAAAAAGAATGAAGATTTTTCATACTTTGCACTTTTGGTCTTCAAGCCTATCTTTTTTTAGCTAATTCCTTTTTTCCAAACTATATAAGCCGTATGGCTAGCATTATTTTCTTTTTACGCTTTTACAACTTTGAGTTTATAGAGAGACGAATTATGAACCCTGTATTTGGATAACAAATTATGAACTCTGATCTTGCTTTAATATATCTATTTTATTCTATTGCAATCATGTATTCTTCTCTGATTTTGTATTCTTCTTTGCAATGTCTGAGTAGTTCATTAGTTAGGTTTTAGGTTTTTCCAGGGAAATCATGTTTAATTGTTAGGTTATCCATAAAGGGATTGAATTTGTTAGGTTCTCAGTCTAGATTTGAACTTAATGCATGAATTAGATTGATCACCTAGTTCTTGATAATAGATTGATAAATACAAAGAGATTTTGCTTAGAAACCTGACCTAATCTAGATGAGTAAATGCCTTTTCTTGCGGGAGTATTGTCTTAAGGGTTTATGAAATTATCGAATCTGAACTGGAATGAATGCTTAAATTATCTAAATACGGCGGGACTTTGTCTTTAGTAATTTGAATATAGGGATTAATACTTCGGGAGGAGATTAATCTAGTTTCTGTCTTTTGAGTTGAGAACTATTTTCAAGTGAAAATCCGTGCATGATAACTTGACTTTTAAACTTGACTACATGTGGATTGCCTATTACCTGACGTCTTTATTTTATTGTTTACAACCTCGTTATTTTAATTATTTCTTTAATTCCATTACAACCATCTTATTGTTCTGTCTTAGCTTGATTTGAAATTGAGCTTAAAGTTTTGATGTCTGGTCTCTGTGGATTCAACCTTTTTACTGTGTTATTTTTATATGTCTCTGTAGTATAGTTGTAGGATTAAATTCTAAGTCTATCAGCTCTAACCTTGTTTTCACTAAACTGACCTTAAATTATCTTATATATGGTGTTGGTATACTTTGAACTAAGTTCTTTTGTCTTCAGAACCTTTGTAAAACCAAGATTTCTTTCAGTATGATCCTGATCTCCTTCTCCTTCCCTTCAACAGATAAAAGAGGGATTGAACAGCGGATGTCGAAATCCGTTTCTTCATCCCATAAAACTAACTTCTAAAAAAGAGAATATAAAATAAAAAAAATAAAAAGAAGAAAACGGAAGGAAAGCTTATAAAAAAAATATAGAGAAAGAAAGTAGAAAGAAAAGATAAAAAGAAGTGAGAAAAGGAGAAGAAATGGACGAGATCAGAAATTGCATGATGCTCGAATTAGTATGGAGATCCTGAATGATATGGTACTTTAGTGTGTTGATCGATACCCTATAGGTAAAAATGCACCTTTTGTACTTACTTAAATTTAGAGAGCTGGTTGAAATGATTTTATGGTTTTACTGATTAGGGATTTAGAGTATGAAGCATATTGTTAGCTAAATGGTGGTGTACATTTTATTTGTAGTGGTTGTCTTTGATTAGATTCTTTGTCTTCGGCTTTAAAAATTGGAGTTTCTGAGATTATGTGAGTTCCTGTGTGGTCCTTTTGAAACCTCTTCTCTAGATATGATCTTGCTTTACTTGAGGACAAAACAAAGATCTAATTCTGGGAGAGTTGATATTACTTGATTTTAATGCTTTATAGTAAGCATTTATGCTTCCTATTCGGCGTCATTCGAGCTTTTTCTCTGCAAAATTGGTATGTTTAACAGGTTTCTAGGTGTCTGAGATGTTTTGGATGCAAATTGGCATATATATGTAGTCTGAGATAAATGTCAGCTTTTTTTTCAACGTTTGAGGATGATCCCCCCGATTGATGAAGCTGAAATTTGGAACCAAGATAGCCATGTGAGTTAGCTATCATATGGAAGTTGTTTGAAGTCAATTCATCGGTGCAGTCAAGAGTTATGGCGATTTTACTCAAGACTGGTCCAACTAGGTCACAAAAGAAGCATGTGCAAGGTAAACCGATTGGTCTAAGCGAGTTCCTGTGTGGTCCTTTTCAAACCTCTTCTCTAGATTTGATCTTGCTTTACTTGAGGACAAGCAAAGATCTAAGTCTGGGAAAGTTGATATTACTTGGTTTTAATGCTTTATAGTAAGCATTTATGCTTCCTATTCGGCGTTATTCGAACTTTTTCTCTACAAAATTGATATGTTTAACAGGTTTCTAGGTGTCTGAAACGTTTTGGATGCAAATTTTCATATGTAGATGTAGAGTCCGACATAAATTTCAGAATTTTTTCAATCTTTGAGGATGTTCCCCCCCGATTGATGAAGCTGAAATTTGGACCCAAGATAGCCATGTGAGTTAGCTTTCATATGGAAGTTGTTTAGAGTCAATTCATCGGAGCAGTCAAGAGTTATGGTGATTTTACTCAAGATTGGTCCAGCTAGGTCACAGAAGAAGCATGTGCAAGGTAAACCGATCGGTCTAAAGTCTCTGGAAAAACCGGAAATTTGGAGAATTTTCATTATATTGCACATGTGTCCTCAAGCCTATCTAGTTTTCCTATCTTATTATTTTCTATTTTGAACAATAAGAGCCTTGTGTCTTAGTTTATTTTATGCTACGCTTTATTCTATTCTAGTTTTACAAAGAGGGAGACGAATTATAGAACCCTTTGTGGAGAAGTTTCTAAACCCTCGTTATCTATTAATATATTTAGTTTTTTATGCTTTTGATTATGTCTTCTTCTTTGATATTGCTTTGTATATGCTTTCCTATGTCTGAGTACTTCATTAGTTAGGTTTTAGGGTTTCCCATGGAAACTAGGTTTGATTGTTAAGGTTTAACATAAAGGATATAATTTGTTAGGTTCTTAGTCTAGACTTGTTTTTAATGCTTAAATTAGATTGGACATCTAGTTCACTGATATTAGATTGATAAACGCAAAGATATTTGGTTTAGAGGTCTGATCTAGTCTAGATGACTAAGTGTTCTTGCATGTGAGAGTATTGTCCTGGATGCTTATGAATTTATTAAATATGAACTTAATGCTTGATTGAATTATCTAACTATGGCGAGAGTTTGTTTTTTATAACTTAAATACTCGGTTTTTATGTGGTTTTACCATTTCTCTTAGAGTCTTTTATCAAGTCAAAGTGTGTTTTTATTGTCTTTTACTCCTTTTATCAAGTCTTTTCAGGTTTTGGGACGTTTTGGATGCAAGTTAGCATATGTAGATGTAGAGTCTAGCAGAAGGGTCAGAGGTTTACCAATGTTTGAAGATGTTCCCATAGATGGATTGATCTGACATTTGGAAAAAATAGCCACATGAGTCAGCTTCGATATGGAGGTGGTTTGAAGTCTATCCATTGGCGCAATCAAAAGTTATGATGAATTTACTGAAGACTGGTCAAGTTGGCTCGCAGAAGGAAGTGGTGCAAAGCATAATGATCGGTCCAAGGCTGGACCACTCGGTCCAAAGTCCCTGGAAAATCATGAAATAATAGATTGATCGGTCTGGGATTGGACTAATCGGTCCAGAAACCCGGATTGCACAATGTTTGCACATAAATTATATTTTTCCTAATTTTTGCACATAAGGTCCCTAGAGATTTCCTTTTCTCCATATTTTGTTTTTTCCCTTTAAAAGTAAATTATAACTTATTTTTAGGTTAACCTTTATTCTATTTTATTTTCTACGTTGTAGTTTTCCTTTTTCTCTGAGGGAGACGAGATCCAAACCATGAACTATTTTGGAGAAGATTTCTTAACCTTCTTTTATTTACTTTATGCGAATGATTTAATTAACTATTGAATCTATAATGCTTGTTACTTTTAACATGTTTGAGTAGTTTCATAGTTAGGTTTTAGGGTTTCCTAGGGAAACAAGGTTTGATAGTTAGAGTTTTAATAAAAGGATTGAAATTGTTAAGTTCTTAGTCTAAATTTGTTCTTGATGGTTGAATTAGGTTGATCACCTAGTTCATGATAATAGGTTGATAAATACAAAGAGATTTGGTTTAGAAATATGACCTAGTCTAGATGAATAAGTGTCTTTGCTTGCGAGACTATTGTCTTAGATGGTTACGAACATATCAAATTTGAACTTTATGCATGTTTGAATTATCTGAATACAACGAGAGTTTGTCATTAGTAATGCGAACATAGGGTTTTAATCTTTCGAGAGAAGATTAATCTATATTTGTCTTCGAGTTGGGAACTAAAATCATAAAAATCCTTGTATGACAATCTAAGCTACTGAACCTGAATACTTTTGGATTTCCTACCACTTAGCGCTTTTATCTAATTGCTTACATCACATTTATATTTTTGCATTTTTATTTGTTTGCATTGCATCCAGAAAACCAAACAAACAATTATTTTGTCTTAGCTACATTTGATTCTAAGATTGATAGTGCAACCTTGGTCTCTGTGGATTTCATCCCTAATATACTACCTTGTTTGTTGAGCACTTGCAATAAATAATTTGAGTTAAAACATGAGTGTATCAAGTTTTTTTTGTGCCATTGTTGGAGACCAATTGTGTTGCCTATTAGTTTGAGATTAGAGTTTAGTCTAGGAAACTAAGTTTTTTTTTTTTTACTTTTTTTATTTTGTTATATAGGTCATGGCCATGGATTACAATAATTGGCTACAAGAGCAGGAGGACACATTCGAAGAGAACATTCAGGATGAGGAGGAACCATTTGATGAGAACATGCTTACTCTAGTACAAAAAGTAGAGTTGGATTTTCTTGAAAAGGAATATCCAACACTGCCAAGGAGAGTTATAGTTGAGACTCTTCGAGTAAACATCCTCTTACACCGAGCAGTACTTGAGAGAAGAGATCTCCCATTTAAAGAGATAAAGGTATTTGATAGACTTGAAGAGGTAATATATTGGGTTCCACCAAGCTAACTAGAAGGTATAATTAAGTTTAACTCTGAATTTCATGATTATGAATTATGTCACATGCCTAGCATTGAAGACATAACTTCTAGTTTGCATACACCCATGATTATTGATGAATGTTATGATTTGATATGTGAGTCTCAAAGATTAGATACTATGAGGTTTGAAACACTTACTAGGAATTATGATGGAATATGTTATGACATTCATGATCTCAAGTTAAGGTTTTCAATGCATGATGAGTTTAGTCCACTTCTTAAAAATTATTTCCTAGGAGATATGCTTGATGTAGATAAGATCTTGAGTGGTTTAGAGAATCCTAAGGTTGAGATGGACTTTAGAAGTGAAAATGATGTGTTTTACATGATTGATGGAGATGAAGTTGACTACTTTGTGTTGAACTCATTTAAACCTGAAGTTGATTTTATTTTTCCATCTAATGCATTTGATTCTCATGAGCCTCTAGTAATCAATGACCAATTTATGATATATGCTACATATGTAGTCAGCTTCTTTGATGAGATTGATGTCTTTTTGCCATGAAAAATATTGTATTTCTTTGTGCATATGTTCTATTGCACTAACATGAGAAGGATTAAAGGTGCATTGGCTCAACCATTTGATTCTCATGATTGACACATTGTGCTCCACAGTCAAGCTACCGACTTTAAAGACACGTTTGGTGGGAGGCAATCCACACATGTTAGTTTTTCTTTTATTTTTCTTTTTCTTTTACTTTTCTTGAGTAAGGTCTTTGTCTTTTCTTGGATTTATTTTCACACTGGGATGTTGTGAAGTAAGTCAAGGGGAGGGTGTAAGGTTATTAACACTATTTACGTTTATTTTGGATGTTTTATGATTTTGGTGAAAATTTTCAAAAAAATTTGGTTTTATTGAGTCGAGTCTAAGGAATCATGATCAAAATCTGTGATGATCACTAGCCTATTGTCAGTTTCAAACCGATTATTATTGACTACTGACTTTAATAAACTATTGCGTTTGATTTGGAACCCCATTGATTGATAGATATGCTTGTGAAAATTCATGTCTTTTGGCTTGTTATTGATTTGATGCTCACTCTAACCTTGTTTTGACTAACCTGATCTTAAATTTTCTTATGTTTGGTGTTAGTATACTTTTAACTACGTACTTTTGTCTTCAGACCACTGTAAAATAAATATTTTTTTCATTATGATCTTGATCCCTTTCTCCTTCCCTTCCAAATGTAAAAGAGAGATTGAACAGTGGGTCTCAAAATCCGTTTCTTCATCCCATAAAACCTCATGCTTAAAAAGAATTAAAAGAAGAAGGTAAAAGCAAAGCTTAGAAAAAGAAAAGAAATTAGATATAAAAGAAAAAGATAAACGAAGTGAGAAAATGAGAAGAAAGGGACGAGATCAGAAGTTGCTCGATGCTCGAATTGGTATGGGAATCCTAAATGAAAGGAAACTCAAGTACGCTAATCGATATCCCATAGGTAAGAATACACTTATTTATACTTAATTGAATTTAAAGAGATGGTTGAAATGACTTGATGGTTTGATTTATATGGGATTTAGAGTAAGAAGATTATTTTCAGCTAAGTGGTGGTGTACATTTTATTTGTAGTGGTTGTCTTTGATTAATATCATTGATTTTTGCTATTTAGACTTGGGGTTTCCGAGATTCTACGAGTTCCTGTGTGGTCCTTTTCAAATATCTTCTCCTTGTTTGGTTCTGTTTGCCTGAGGACAAGCAAAACGCTAAGTCTACGGGAGTTGATGTATTTGGTTTTTTTGTGCTTTTAATATTTCGTTTAGAGTCTTTTATCGAGTCAAAGTGTATTTTTAGAATCTTTGACTCATTTATCATGTTTTTCTGGTTTTAGGTGGCTTTGGAGAAGATTGAAATTTTTGGGACATTTTTATGCAAATTGGCAAATGTAGATGTAGAGTCTAGCAGAAGGGTCAGAAGTTTACCAATGTTTTGAAGATGTTCCCATGGAAGAATTGAGCTGAAATTTCTGCATAAGATATCCACGTGCGTTAGCTTTCATATGGAGGTGGTTTGAAGTCAATCCATTGGTGCAATAAAAAGTTATGACAAATTTACTAAAGACTAATCAAGCTTGCTCGTAGAAGGAAGTCGTGCAAAGCATATCGCTCGGTCCAAGGCTGGACCGATCGGTCCAAAGTCCCTGGAAAATTACGAAACAATAGATTGATCGATCTGGGATTGGACCAATTAGTCCAGAAACCCGGATTGCACAATGTTTGCATGAAAGTTATATTTTTCCTAATTTTTGGACTGAAATTCCCGAGAAGATTTTCTTTACTTTCGATTTTTTCCTTTAAAAAGGAAATTATAACTTATTTTTAGGTTGACCTTTATTCTATTTTATTTTCTACGTTGTAGTTTTTCTTTTTCTTTGAGGGAGACAGAATCCAAATCCTGAACTTATTTTGGAGAAGATTTATGAAACCTCTTTTGTTTATTTTATGCAAATGTTTTATTTAACTATTAGATCAATGATTTTTATTACTTTTAACATGTTTGAGTAGTTTCTTAGTTAGGTTTTGGGGTTTCTCAGAGAAACCAGGTTTGATAGTTAGGGTTTCATAAAAGGATTGAAATTGTTAGGTTATTAGTCTAGATTTGATCTTAATGCTTGAACTAGTTTGATCACCTAGTTCATGATAGTAGGTTGATAAATACAAATAGAATTGATTTAGAAATCTGACCTAGTTTAGATGAATAAGTGTATTTGCTAACGAGAGTATTGTCTTAGATGTTTATAAACATATCAAATCTGAACTTAATGCATGTTTGAATTATCTGAATATATAGCGAGAGTTTGTCATTAGTACTTCAAACATAGGGTTTTAATACTTCGAGAGGAGATTAATTTATATTTGTCTTTTGAGTTGGGAATTAGTTTCATAATAATGGTTGCATGATAATTGTTGATACCAGAGTTGACATCCAGATCAAGGACCCGATTTGAAGATTTGACCTGGTACATTTTACCGCAAGTATGGTGACGTATTCGTGGGCCTCAAGCCAAGCTCTTTAATACGGGCCCGCATGGCCCAAGACCACTTTGTCGTGAGGTGGCGAATTATAAACTAGGAAAATATTGTTAAAAGGAATATTTTCCAAATATTGTTATAGAAATATTTCCAAGTATTTAGGAGGAATATTATGGAAAAAGATTTAACCTAAATTCCCTATCATAAATCTATAAATATGGAATCTTAGGGTTAAATGATATCCATTCTATAATATACACATAAGGGAATTCTTAAAGTTAAAATCATTATCACTGTGTTGAATCCTTGGTTCAACAATTGGTGCCATATGTGGAGAACCTTCTTCACAATATAAAAATGTCACGTTAATCTACCAACATGACTACTCACGCAACGATGGACGATAGTCACAATCATAGCGACAGAGAAAATATGCCGGGCACATATAAACTCCCGTAAAACCCCGACAAAATTCACAGCAAAGAAGAACACGACGAAGAGCGATGAAAGGAGTGCGACGCATAACGTAAAAAGGTGCACGACGCAAATCACAGCCAAGATCAGGAGCTAACCCTCTCGGTAGTAATGCAGGCCCTTGAGCAGCAAACAGAGGAAACAACCCGGATCCAGCAAGAATCGTAGATGAAGTTCAAGTGTGCTGCGATGTCACGATTACTCGAGCGCGACAGCATTCCTCCAACTCACCCTTGAGTAAACCGCTGGTTGTTCGACGAAATTTCATCAGATGATGACCTGAGAAGAGGATTTCAGAAAAGGAACACCAAAGTGGAACACTCCAACGACAACTCCCTCGAACCACCAAGTTGTGAAGAATTGATCTGCATCTAGGCCCAAATCAAAGAAATTAGCTCCCAAATGCATCGAGCAATAAGCTCAGCACCCAAGCTAGACCATGTTGTGGAGGAAGCGCAGTGGACCCTGTTCAACAGAAGAATCACAAATACAATAATAAGGCATATCAACAAATTCAAAGTCCTAACATAGCAAGAGAGAAAAGATCACTAGAAGTACTTGATTGCCTTTACCATAGCGACCGAACGAGCTAGTTTCGCAGAATGGGAGAGAGACGTCGGGTTCTGCCAATTCTTCGTCAAAACTTTGAGTGGAGTAGCACTCAGCTGGTTTTCCAATTTGACGCTGAACTTTATCGGGAGTTTTCAACAACTTTCCCCAATTTTCATCAAGAACTACTCGATGTTCATCACGAAGAAAAATAGCTATGCCGATCTCTGGAGTTTATCCCAAGAACCCAAGGAGTCACTCCGCACCTTCTTCAACAGTTTTAAAAACATAGCTTTACAGATAAGTATCGATGACGAGTCAACCATCGTGGCACTGTGGAAGTCGATGTGGTACGTGTCCTATTTCAAGGACAAAATACTCATAAACCAACCTCGGACTCTCGAAGATGCCCTCCACCGTGCAAGTTGGTTCATTGAGGTAGAAGAGGAGAGAGCCACCATGGCCAAAAAACTTGGGACAGATGTCAAAAGTACCACCTTCAAAGCATAGCACCGATTACACCCTCGAACCGAAAAAACATTTTACAAAAAATTACTTAGGCGGCAAAAACAAAGGAAGTCAACATAGTAACCGCCGAGCCAGGAGCAGCAGGTGGCAAGGCCGTCTCAATAGAGGGAAACAAGGAAAGTTATTGCGAATTTCACAAAAGAAAGGGACACACCACGGAGGAATGTAGGCATCTCCAAAACACCCTCCTAGCAAAATTCGGAAGTGGAGAGATCGTAGCCGAGCTGACTAGCATCCAAAGGAGAGGTCGAGGAAGAGGCCTCAGAAAGGTGAATCACGCACAAACTACAACCAGACTACCCGTAGCTGATGACATGATTCCTCTGCAAGGTCAACACCAATGAGATGATTATGGTAGTGAAGATGAAGACGTACACGACGATGTGATCCCCAATCATAGGCGAAGAATAAATGTGATAATGGGAGGATTGACGCAATGCAGAGATTCCATCAGGTTAATTAAAGAATCAAGTCGTCAGGCCTCTATCGCAGCAAAATTCACACTGAATGCTGTCCTTGTAACACACTCAACCAGGCCACTACAATTTACTGATAGCGACACCGACAAGCTAAGCACTCCCTATAACATTTCCGAGTCATCGAGCTCGTCATCGCAAATGCGGAAGCATGAAAAATCCTCATAGATACCAGCAGTTCGGTTGACATCATTTTCAAAGACATGTTAACTAAAATGGAAATCGATTGACACCGCATGTTTGCAAGTCACCTTGATCATACAATGGAAATATATATTGATGATATGCTGGTCAAATCCCTCATTGCCAAAGACCACATCCGACATTTGTTAGATTGTTTCAGCATACTCAACTAGTACAACATGAAGCTCAATCCATCTAAGTTTACCTTCGGAGTCAAGTCAGGCAAATTCCCCGATAGTCACCAAACAAGGTATTGAAGCAAACCCAAAGCAAATAACGGCTCTTACCAACCTACCCTCTCCCAAAACTTCCAAGGAGGTCTAGTGTCTCACCGGTCACATCGCCATGCTTGACTGATTTATCTATTGTTCCACTAATCGATGACTCCCTTTCTTTCAGTTACTAAAGGGGAACAGAAGGTTCAAATGGGATAGAGAATGCGAAAACGCATTCCAGCAGCTGAAACAATACCTCTCGCAACCACCCATCTTAGCAAAACCGGACAAAGTAGAAACACTTTTCCTTTACATCTTGGTGTCCGTATGCACGGTAAGTGGTGTTTTTGTCAAAGATGACCACGGCGAGCAGCGCCCAATTTTCTACGTCAATAAAACCCAAATAGGAGCAGAACTTAACTACTCGGTCATTGAAAAGCTCACATTCGTGATAGTTACCACTGCACTAAAGCTACGCCCATACTTTTAATCCCACCTTATTACCGTACTAATGACCAACCCAATCCGCACCATCCTGCATAGCCCAACACACTCCTGACGAATGTTCAGATGGGCTATCGTGCTCAGCGTATATGATATAGAATATCGCGGACGAACAAGTGCCAAAAGTCAAGTACTTCATCACGAGAATACCACCCGAGCTTGCAAATAACAAAGCAGGCAACAACATCTAGAAACTGTACGTCGATGGGTCTTCTTGCCGACAGGGCGCTGTCATCGACATCCAACTCGAGGCACGAACAAGAAAAGTCTTGGAGCAATCCTTCCGCCTTGGTTTTGCCATATCCAATAATGAAGCAGATTACGAATCCATAATGGCCAGCCTGCGCCTCGCATGCGGCCTTGGTTCTAAAAAAATTCATGCCTTCTGCGATTCTCAGTTAGTCGCCATTCAGTTTAAAGGAGATTACGATGCCAAGAACGAGCGAATGGATATATACCTTGCAGTGCTAAGGCAGGTTGCATCGCTTTTTGACATTTGCAAGATCACCAAAATCCTAAGAATGGAAAATCAAACTGCTGATGCATTAGCCGCAATCGCATCAGGACCAAAGGAGCAAAGACAGATTCCCATCAAATTAATCTAGCAGCCAAGCATACACCCCGATGTCATTGCAACGGTTAGCACTGACCATGCCGAAAATATGGACATTGATGGGACCACCATCAACGACTGGCAAACCGAAATTCTCAACTACCTACTCACAGGCACCGTTCCAAATGATAAATGGTAAGCACGCCGCCTCAAGGTACAAAGTGCAAATTACACCACACTCGGCGAAGCATTATATCGAAAAAGCGTGCATGACATACTCCTAACTTATGTCAACAAACACGAAGCCAAAAGTATCATGGCCGAAGCTTATGAAGGCGCTGGTGGTAATCACTCTGGAGGACGTTCTCTTGCCCTTCGGATAAGACAACATGGACACTACTGGTCATGTATTACCACTAATTGCCACAATTACGCCAAACGCTGCGAATAGTGCCAACGACATGCGCCGCTCAACCATGCACCTACAGAACTGCTCAGATAATCATTAACGCCGTAGCCATTTATGCCTTGGGGGATGTACGTTGTTGGACCATTCCCTGAATCAATAAAAAGAAGTACTTACTCGTCATGACTGACTATTCACCAAATGGATCAAGGCCAAAGCTTAGTCTGAGATACTAGCCGACGAGGTTCGAAGTTTTGTCTGGCAGAACATCATCTGTCGACATGGACTACCGTATGAAATCATTACTGACTATAGAAGATAAATCTAAATCAAGTTACTCCTCGTTACCCCTAGAACAACAGCCAAGCCGAAGTCATGAACAAAGCAATCGTGGATGGTCTAAAAAATCGCCTCGAAAGGAAAAAGAGACTCTGAGCAGACAAGATTGACGATGTACTATGGTCATACTGAACCACTCCTCGACAGTCAACAAATAGCACTCTTTTCTCCTTGTCCCATGGGATCGAAGCTCTTATACTAGCCGAGGTCAACGTAAACATGATTTGTAGAGTCATCAAGCCTAGCAATGTCAATATGAATGACCAACTCCTGGAACATCACCTTGACGATCTCGAAGAAAGAATGTGACAGAGCCGTGCTACAAATACAAGATTACCAGTCAGCTGCAGCTCAGTACTGTAAAAAAACATCAAAACAAGGCAATTCATCTAAGGAGACCTAGTCCTCTGCGAAACCTTGCTAATACATGATATCACTCATTTTTGATGCCTTTTAGTGAGTATTTATACTTGCTATTTGTCATCATTCGAGTATTTTCTATGTGTTTTGGTATATTTTCGTGATTCTAGGTATTTTGGACGTTCTGGAGCAAAAAGGTGGTTTTGTGCACAAAATGGATGCAACTTGTCGAATGCAGAAGCAAAGTTCAGCAGAAGAGCCGAAAGTTGATCAACATTTGGATATCTTTCATATAAAAGTGATTTGAGGTCAATCCATTGAGCAATCAAAAGTTATGACAATTTTACCGAAGGCTGGTCAAACTGTCTCGCAGAAGAAGCATGTGTAGCACGTGATGGAGCAGATCGATCGATCCACACCTGGATTAATTGATCCTGAAGATTACCAAACTTTTGTAAGTTTGGATCGATCGGTCCACACTTGGATCGATTAATCTGAATGCTCGAGGATTATTGAAGAATGCCAAAAAGACATTCCCGTCCTAAAGACTTATCATTGGTTTTTATTATTAGGTTTTATTCTTCTTAAAACTCTATATAAGTTGAAGCTTAGGGTTATTTTAGAGAGACACAACACACAACACATAACATAAAACAGAATACAATTCATTATTTTGAGAGCTTTTATGAGAGAGATAAATCCTGACACCTGTATTTTGGAGAAGAATTTTGAACTCTCTTATTACCTTTATTAAATTATGGTTTTTGAATATGCTTACTCTATTGATGATTGTTGATTGCTTGGCTATGTATGAGTAGTCTCTTTGTTAGGTTTTAAGGATTTCCTAGGGAAAACAGGTTTTGATGGTTAGGGTTTGACTTTAATGGATTTAAATTGTTAGGTTCTTAGTCTAGATTTGTTATCATTGCTTGAATTAGCATGATCACCTAGTTCATAATTTTAGGTTAATAAATACAAAGGGATTTGGTTTATTTAATCTGACCTAGTCTAGATGAATAAGTATATTTTCTTGCGGGATTATTGTCTTAGAATGCTTATGAACATATCCAATCTATAATCATTGCATGATTTAATTATCGGATTTAGAGATCTAAGAGTTCGGGAGAAGGTTAGTCTTTATTTATAGAAATTCTATCATAGGGGTCTAACACTTCGGGAGGAGATTAGTCTATTGTTGTCTTTAGAGTTGAAAACTATTTTCATTGTTAATCTTGCTTGTCAACCTGAACCTTAAACTTGAATACATGTGGAACTTCCCTATCGCCTAACGTTTTATTTTATTGGTTTATATTTTCTTTTAATTATTCGCTTTACTTTTCAACCGTTTCGAAAACATTCCCTCTTTTATTTTGTCTTAGTTAGAATTGATTTTTAACTAAGAGTCGTACTGTCTGGTCTCTGTGGGATCGACCCTTTACTGTACTACAAGGACCTGTTCTCTACAGTATAAACTTAGGATTAAAACCTGAGCCTATCAGATTTTTGGCGCCGTTGCCGGGGAACCAATACATTGCCTTTTACGTTTTTCTTAGAGTATAGTCTAAGATTTTTATTTTCAGTACTAATCTCGTTCTTTCCGCTTGTTTTTGTTTTGAAGGTGCATGACTAGGAGATCTGACAAATCACTTGAACTGCTTATTCTCACAAACGAAGAACTCGCACGATTAGAACGCTCTAACCGGAAATCTAGATGAAGTGCTAGTTCATCCATACCAATGGCTGACAACGTCATTCAGAATCCGATCATTCCCTTAGTTCAGAATGCCCAAATCCCTCTAAGCTTGGAGCATATAGGAAAATTGGCGTTGGACCAACAAGGAGGTAACGACAATCAAGTGACACAGTTAAATATCGAAAAAGATGCAAACCGAAGAGATGAAAATGCCAATCTAGGCGATGAAAATGGCGAACAAGTCCCACCTGGACTAATTAAAAATCGCCCACCTCGCCAAAATAGGGTACTTTTTGGCAATTTTAACAACCCTGAAGCCTTCCTAGTCAATAGGAACGCCCTCTACCCTTCACAGCCTCAGAGGCAAGAATACTAGTTCCCGTTTCAGCTGATCCAGTTGCTACGACAAAACCAGTTTCATGGCTTGTCTACCAAGCATCCTATGGATCACATTGATAGTTTTGAAGACATTTGCAGCACTACTCAGCTGAATGGAGTCTTTAAAGACTTCATGCATTTTAAGCTCTTCAATCACTCTTTAGTTGATAGAGCTCTGAGGTGGCTTAAGTCATTACCTGGTAACTCGATAGAAACTTGGGATGAGTGCTAAGCCTCTCAATTTCAGCAAGGACCTGTGGAATCCTTCTTTGAAGCATGGGACAGGTTCAAAGAGTACCTGCGGGATTGTCCCCATCATGATTTTTCTGAGATTAACATCTTGAACAATTTCTATAGAGGTATTGATCAGCAATACCAACTCTCTCTAGACACAGCTAGTAATGGCGATTTCATGACTAAACCTGTGAATGAAGCTTACAAGCTAATCGACAATCTTGCTGCTAGTAATAGCAACCATTATCCTGACTATGATCGAAGGGTTCGATCATCTAGTTAAGATTATTCTGGACTAGCAAAGGTAAAGGAACTTCTCACTCAGTTTCTCAAGAAACAGAATGAGAAGCATGTTAGTTTTGCTGAAGATGTTGAGAAAGTTAAAGCTGACTGCTTTGCAGTCAATGAAAATGAGAACATCGAAGACGTTAGCTATATTAATAGCAAGGGACAAAGAGTGTACAACCAAAGGTACAATCCATGTTACAACAAAGGTAATCTATCATGGAGGAGTACTAATGTTGCGAATCCTCAAGATCAGTCTTATCCTCCTCAGAATACCTTTGCACATAAGTCGGGACAGACATTTGTTCAGAAATTTGGTGGTTTTCAACAAACCCCTCAACCTGGTTCCCAAAAAACGGTTCAACCTCAAGTTCAGCAAAATAATAAGATGGAGGTGATGTTGAAGAAAATCTTAGAGAGTCAACATCAGTTTGAAAAGAATCTGAATGCAAAGTTGGATGGTATGTATAACGATTTGAACAACAAGTTCAAAGTATTGTCTACTCATGTGTGCGAATTAAGGCTTTTCTCTGAACACTATAAAAGCCCTAATTTGCCTCTATTTGCAACAAGCTTAGTTTTCTTTCCTTTTTAGGTTTTAGTCTTAGGTTTTTATTTTCCTTTGTTGTTCTTCATGTTCTTGGTGTAAAAACCAGATTTCTTTCAAGTTTTAAGTTAATCTACTATTTTTCTTCTACTTTCTTGCTTAGCTTGTTGTTGTTTAGTTTGTGCTTGCTATTTTCTTTTTAAGCTTCTAATCTCCAGTTCTATGTTTGTTCTTCATCTATGTTTTACTGTATTATTGTTGTTCTTCATTTCTGGGTTTGTGTTCTTTCTATTCTTCATCTGTTCAAGCTTAGATTTGCATGTTTAGCTTTAAGGTTATGTTTTCTATTTTCTCTCCTTCTTCTCCCTTGAGTAGTGAGTTGTCCACTAAGTTACCGAGGGTGGTGTAGACTAGGGTTGATGTTCTGGGTTCACCTTAGTACATAAGTTGTTTTTCTTTAGATCCCTTCTGTTTCACCTGCTCGTAATGTTGATTGTATTTCTACCCAGAAGGGACTGAAAACCTGCCGTTAGGCCCTTCAACACCTAAAGGTGAGTCATTGAAGGTGTCCGGAACTAGGTGATTTCAGAGATTCATTTTCCCTTTCTAAGGCATTAGTTGTCTGGGAAGCTTATTCACTATAGTAGTTGTTGTTCATGCCTCCTTAGTAGTTACTGTCTATGACGGAAGTTGAGTCTGTGACTGCTTTGGTTGAAATTGATTGCCAAGGAATTGTTATTGGTTGCTTATGTTGCTACTGTCTAGGGGTTAGCTCATTGTATGAGGTATGTTAGGTACTGAGGTAGCTCAGGATGGATCCTTAGTCAATTACCCTTTGTCCTTAGGAACTGCTTTACATTGCTTGCATCTTTCACCCTCTTTGCTTTTACTCTATTTTTACATTTGAGTCTTTTATGCTTCTTCTTATGTTTATGCATTTTATGTTCATTGCACTTAGGACCTTTTAGCAAAACCACCCGTTTTAATACCTAGCTTGACTTTGAAGCATCCATATCATTCCAGATTTTTTAGTACATTCCTGATTGGATTGATAACCCATCTATACTACAACGGTGGGTAATTGATACCCAGTAGGACCTCAAAATACTACTCAAAATCCTACTATCATGGGTAATCTGTTATTCCAAGGGCTTTTCAACAAGACACTAAGAACTTTCAAATCGTATTAGAAAATGTCTCAACCATCAGTTGGAAGGATCATGAGGAGAAAACGAAGGGAGAGAGAACTCTTTAGAGCAAGAAGGGATTAACATGAAATCTCACCTGAATTTTCACCAAATGCCCCCAATCATCTCTGAACGGCAACTCCGAGGACAGGAGATTACTGAGCGTTTACAACAAACACGGGACGACATGGAAATTCAAGAGAACTACCGTCTTCTCATTGCGCAAGCAGAACAAGAACGAGAGAGAGAATGGGCAGAGTTCAAACGATTCCAAAGAAGGTCGAACATTAGTAGGGGAAAGCAGATTGCTATGGAGGATGAAAACAGTAGTGAGGATCCCATATATCAAGTGGGTGACGAAGAGAGCACAAAGGTGCAAGAGTATAATGCAGAGTTTGTGGGTTCGAAAATGCAAGGTTCCCAAATGGAAGTTGAAGAGAGTGCTGAAACTTACTACCTAGAGGCCCTTCTCTCTCGAATCTTCAAAGGGACTCGGTTCCCTCACAAGCCAACAATGGGTGTTTTAGGGATATCAAAAGACATGTCCCATATTTTCAAGAATACAAGCTTAGAGAAGCTCATGACCACTTACAATGACGGATACAAGGTAGAAACATGCTACTTCCTTGCAACGCTGCAACTCCACTTCGATGATGATGATATGCTTGGGTATATCACATTTTCAGTGCGGGGACAAGTGTATGAACTTCTGTGGTAGAATTAAACCACCTCTACAGGTTCCCGAATGATGGGAACATTGATAGTCTTGCTGATTATGCCAAGCAAAAGCTGTCTGCAGTGTGGCAAACGATAGGGGTTGAAGCTTACGGTGCTAGAAAAACGAAATGGGAACAACATCGACTTCCAACCCAACAAGGAAGTTCTGAATTCTTACCAACATGAGGAAGGAAAAATTGAAGAAACCAATGCTCCAGCTACTCAGGAGCTTGATGAACCCAACTGCTACCATTTCGAAGAAACCCCCACAACTAGACAAGGAAAGAGCATAGCAGCAGCTCATAAGAACTTGGGAAAGCTTTAAAAATGGAACAAGTTCCAGGACAACTAAATCACAAAGAAGTTCAAAGAGATCACTTCTCAAATCAAGAAACTCACCCTAAAGCTAAACAAATCTACCTCTTCAAGGAAGCAAGGATCATCTGAACACTTGGAAAGAAGCCAATCAATCACGAACAGTCCAAGGCAGCCACGGGTTGAACAACCTCATCGCCACTCCTCTGTAGATCCAAAAAAAATACAGAGGAGGAAGCGACATTACTCCGAAAGGGAGAACCGTGGATCAACTAGCCAATGAACCCTTCATCAACATTAGCTGCCCCAACAACATCAAAAGGTCGAGCAACATCAAGATTTTGAGCGGCATCAATATTTCAGACTGTATCAAGAGCAGCAAGAGGAACAAGAGGCACTCTCGGGATACTACGACTTGATGCGCGAGTACCTTCCTTGAAGATACTCCTCACCTTTTGAGGTCCATCCCGATCCCACACCTCCTTGTACAATCCACTTGTTGTTTCTTGATTTATGCTTGCTATGTTTGCTTGATGTTTCTGATTGCTCTGCATGTCTCTACGTCTTAATGCTTTTATGTTTTCACTATCTTGTCCAACCTTGAGTCCAATCCAAAATTTTGATTACACAGAGACTATGTAATTCAAGATTGGGGGAGGATTTGGAAGGGCCCTTGGTATTTATGAAATCTTATTGTTTGTTCCTTTGTCTCCAATTTGAAATGCAATCATACAACATCTATTAGCATATGTTATCCCATAAAAACTTGAAAATTTTTCGAAAATTTCTCTTCAAAAACAGAGTGTCATTTGTATTTCATGTAGTTGCATATAGGATGTTGCACATGCATAGGGAACTAGAAAGGTGATAACCATGTAAGTATGTTGTTTTCTCATAAAGTGTTAGTGCCCTGGTTGTTAGTTGTCTAATGCATCCTGCAATTGTCTAAAGTAAAAGTGCACCTTACTTAGAATGTGAATTTGCATGATCACTTGTCTCCCAAAGCATGTTGTGATTTGAAGTTTGTTCATATCTATTAGAACTTGAATTTGAATGCTTAATTATCATGTTTGTGTGTTGAATATGAACTCATGGATAGCATATACATATTTGGGTTATCTTCTATCTTTTACCACTCTTGTTAACCCAAGTAGAATCCCCACCTTTGAACCTTATCTTCTTTCAAACTCTGAGTTTACTACTTAGTGGCAGGTCTTTTATGGAATGAGCTTGGTAGAAAGTGTTAGGTTCGAACTGACCGGAATAGGGTCTCATAGTTCTAGTCCACTCTTTTTGGACTAGATAGGACTAGGTGGGATTCGATTTCAATTGTTGGTTTTGGGTGAAAATGAACGAAAATGGTATTGGTCGTTGGTAACAGTGGGAAGTGTTAAGAAAGAACCTTAGGAGATGAAAAAAAAAGAATCAGAACATGCTAGTAGAAAGTTTGGGGGAACGTTAATATCCAAAAAAGTATGTCTAGTGCAGAATAAGAAGAAACATATGACAATGAATGCAAAAGGGTAAAACCCAAAATATAGTGCAAGTAAAAGGGTCAATAGCCATTAAGTGTTTAAGTAAGGAAGTTCCTGAAACAGCTAGCATCATCTAAGTAAGAAGTCTCTCCTAAGGGTAACAAAGAAAGAATGAAAAATGGGAGTGTAAATGGGTATGATCACTTGGAAGTTTGAAAAGGGTAGAACTAGGACGCATCTCTGGGGTAGAATTAGGAAACTTAGGTTTCATTAGCATTAGGTAGATGAGGTTCTATTTCTGTATGCATCTAAGTGTTCTTACTTTTAGCCATCTGCTAAAGCTCTTTCCCTTTTTGAGAGAACCCTTGTTCTGAATTACTATCCACTGCATGAAGGGGTCATCTTTACTCCTTAACCTTTCCTTGATCAAATGAGTACATTGAAGGCACATGACTTGATCCATGGTTCCTGATTAATGAATGTTAAAGGAACAAACGAATTTGAATGCATTGTGAAAGTTGGAATGGGTCTGTGATGAACTGTGATGCGTATGGCTAAGGTTTTTAAGAAGGATGAACTTAGGATTGCATTCTAGAACTAGTAACAAGGACATTAACATTACATGTGTTTGCAGAATGTTTTGGTTCTGAGTTCCTACCTTCAAACCTCACTCCCAGACTTCTGAATTACTTGCTTGAGGGCAAGGAAGGATTTAGTTTCGGGGAGTTGATGACTCTAAATTTTCATGGATTTTACATATCAATTATGAGGTCTAAAAGCGTGCATGCATCACCTTTATAGTTGAATTTAGTAAGTTTATGATTTTTAGGACTTTTGCATTAGAATTTGCATATGCATGCATTTTGGAGATTTTTCAGGACTTTTAGGAGTTTTTGGAAAGGATTTGTGAGATTTCAAAAAGCAGCAGTTAACATTGAATGGGGCAGCACTTAGCATGGAATGGACATGATCTACTTGAGGACCAAAACCTGATCGATCCAACACTTTCCAGGATCGATCCTACTGCTCTATCTAGATCGATATAAGATCGATCTCACCATCCCATCAGGATCGATCTGAGATCGATCCCAACAACACTCCAAATCGATCCTATCTCAGGCTGGATCGATCCCTCTCTCTCTCACTCAAGGAAATTTGTGAAGTATCTGATGAAGCTAAGGAAGTGCATGGAATTGAAGCAAGACAAAGAAGGAAGCAAGGCAGGATCGATCCCACACTTGTCTGGATCGATCTTAGGTACTCAATGCCTGGATCGATCCCACTCTCAGACGCATCTCAGGATGGATCGATCTCATTCAAGCGTCCCTAGCTCAGATCGATCACGCACTTACCAACTCGAAGTCAAACACGCTCCAACCCGACCAACTTTAATCCAGATAGCACCTAAACCAAGGCCCAAGATCCAAGAAAATGATTAGCTTTTTGTCTTTAGTGCGAATTAGGGTTTTTCTCTGAACAGTATAAAAGCCCTAATTCGCCTCCATTTGCAACAAGCTTAGGTTTCTTTCCTTTTTAGGTTAGGTTTTTAGTTTTCTTTGTTGTTCTTCATGTTCTTGGTGTAAAACCAGATTTATTTTAAGTTTAAAGTTAATATAATGCTTTTCCTTTACTTTCGTGTTTAGCTTTAGGTTGTTGTTAAGTTTGTTCTTCATCTCTGTTTTATTATTTTATTGATGTTCTTCATTTCTGAGTTTGTGTTCTTGATGTTCTTCATCTGTTCAAGCAGATGATATGATCCTGGATCAACTTTGATTAAAGGCTTGTAATGGTGCGATTTTTGTGATGAAAAACCGAATGGAATGGATGGAAAAATCAGTGTGGTATGTTGTTGAAGGCGATTCGAATGTTGATGATAGTGCAGGCTTTCTGAATCTCTTACAGATATAGATTGTCGGGATTCTAAATCCAAAAGGCAAAGACTTTATCAATTTTTCCAAGAACAAACATGAATATCGACTAAAACATTGCTAAGGAGAAACAATGATCGATGGTTTTGGTTTAAAGGCACATGAGCCTGAAACAACGAGACGTGCAAGTCTCTAACAGAAAAACAACTATAAGTTAAGAAAAACAACAAGACTTGCAAAACAGGACAACAAGTCATGCAAACTAAAAGAAAGAAAGTTTCTATTTTATTCTCTACACACCAAGTTTTTTAAAATACTTATGCCAGGTTCTTCTCAGAAAGCTTTAACGAAGTGGATAACTTGCCTCGTTAAAATCTTAGTGATTGACCAAAAACCCAATGCGGGAAAAAGTGATCATCTCTACTAAGGTAAAAAGAGTACATAGATTACCCACTTAGCTAACCGATCAGAGATCTGGTTCTTCTGGAATGTCAATCCTGAACAGTTGATAGATGTTGCAAGCTTGATCTTCTAGCTCTGAATGTAGCATCACGTGAGCTTGATTTGCTAGCTCTCTTGCCTTTGATCTTGTGATCCTCCCTTCAGGTTCAAGCTGCTCCGGTTCAAGCTCCGGTTTAGGTTCTAGTACTTGAAGTCCATCCACGATCACATTATCCTCTCCTTCTTGAAAAAGATTTGACCTCAAATCGGAATCTGGAAGAAAAGGAATCAAATCAGAAACATTGAATGAACTAGAGGTTTGGTACTTCCCTTTTAAGTCGAGTCTGTGGGCATTGTCGTTGATCTTCTGAATGACTTCGAAGGGTCCATCTACTCTGGGCTTCAGCTTGGAGTTTCTTTTTTCTAGAAATCTGTCTTTGGGCAAATGTAGCCACACCAAATCACCAACGTCAAACAGCAACTTCTTTCGCCCCTTGTTAGCATGCTTTTGGTATTGTTGCGTCTTCTTCTCTATGTTAATCCTAGCTTGTTCATGTAGCTTTCGGATCTGCTCTGCTTTCCTTTTACCATCAACACTGCAACATTCGTTCTCAAGCAAAGGAATAAAGTCTAGAGGGGAATTGAGATTAAAACCATAGACAATTTCAAAGGGAGAAAATAAAGTTGAAGAATGCTTAGCGTGATTGTAAGCAAACTCCAAGTGAGGTAAGCAGTCTTCCCACGCCTTTAAATTGCTCTTGATCATGGCTCTTAAGAGTTTTGATAGTGATCTGTTGACAACTTCTGTTTGTCCATCGGTTTGTGGATGACAAGTTGTAGAGAATTGGAGCTTTGTTCCTACTTTTGCCTAGAGAGTTCACCAGAAATGACTTAGGAACTTCGTGTCTCGGTCTGAATCTATCGTCTTAGGCATCCCATGGAGCCTTACAACTTCTCTGAAAAACAGATTAGCTACACTCACAACATCATCAGTTTTGTGGTTAGCTATGAAGTGTGCCATCTTACTGAACATGTCAACAACAACAAACACCGAATCTCGACCATTTCTGGTCTGAGGCAAGCCAATCAAGAAATCCATGGATATATCAGTCCAAGGTTGAGAAGGGATAGGGAGAGGAGTATATAACGCGGTGTTTTGCATTCTGCTCTTAGCTAGTTTGCAGGTTGCCATCTTTCGTAGATTTTCTCAACATCCTTTCTCATATTTGGCCAATAAAACTTAGCTTGCAATCCGAGAAGTGTCTTGGTGACTCCAAAGTGACCATCTAGACCTCCAAAGCAAGCTTCTCTCACTAGTAATTCTTGGACCGAGCTTTGAGGGATGTACAATCGGTTGCAATAGAATAGATAACCTGTTTGCCTATAAAACATCTCAAAAGCAAACTTAGAGCACTTGACATAAACATCCTTGAAATCTGGATCAGCCTCATAAAGATCTATTATATGTTCGAATCCTATTAATTTAGATGTCAAAGTAGATAGAAGAGTGTACCTCCTGGACAATGAATCTGCAACTACATTGTCCTTACCTATCTTGTACTTGATGACATATGGGAATGTCTCAATGAACTCAATCTAGCATCCATGTCTCTTATTCAACTTTTGTTGACCTTTGAGATTCTTTAAAGACTCATGATCAGTGTGGACCACGAACTCCTTTGGCCATAGATAGCGCTGCCACACTTGTAGAACCCTCACTAGTCCATAAAGCTCTTTATCGTAGGTTGGATAGTTCATTGTAGAACCTCCTAACTTATCACTAAAGAGCGCCACATGCTTCTTATCTTGAGTTAAAACAGCACCTATTCCCACACAAGAAGCATCACATTCAATCTCAAACGTTTTCAGAAAATCAGGCAATACAAGAACATGTGAATTGATAAGCTTCTCTTTTAAAGCCTGAAAGGCTAGTTCTTGTTGTTCCTCCCACTTAAACCCGACAACCTTCTTGATAATCTCGGTCAAAGGGGCTGCCAAGGTGCTAAAATCCAGAACAAATATTCGGTAAAATCCAGCTAGTCCTTGAAAGTTGCGGACTTCACTGATGTTGGTTCGGCTCGGCCAATGTTTGATAGCTTTTATCTTCTCATCATCTACTTTAACTCCTTCTGCACTAACAAAAAAGCCCAAAAAGACAACTTCATTAGTACAAAATGAGCACTTGGCTCGATTTGCAAATAGACATTCAGCTCTTAAAACATCTAAAACATATTTAATATGAATTAATTGTTCTTACAAACCCTTGTTGTAGATGAGGATATGATCGAATTATACCACCAAATATACTCTGATGAATCTCCTAAGGACGTGATTCATGAGGCGCATGAATGTGCTTGGGGCGTTTGTTAGACCGAATGGCATCACCATCCACTCATAAAGCCCTTGCTTCGTCTTGAGCGTCGTCTTCCATTCATCACCTTCTTTCATCCTTATCTGATGATAACCACTCTTAAAATCGATCTTTTTGAAGATTGTTGATCCACTTAGCTCATCTTGCATATCACCCAATCTCAAGATTGGATGCCGGTACTTCACTGTTATGTTGTTGATGGCTCTGCAATCTACACACATTCGCCAGGTTCCGTATTTATTTGGTACAAGCAAAACCGGGACAACACAAGGACTAAGGGATTCTCGGATTTGTCCCTTGCTCAGAAGCTCTTCAACTTGCTTATGAAGCTCCTTAGTTTTGTTTGGATTTGTGCGATATGCTGGTTGGTTTGGTAAAGCTGAACTGGGAATTAGATCAGTCTGGTGCTCTATTCCACGAATTGGTGGAAGACCCTGCAGAATTTCTTCAGGAAATACATCACTCTATTCCTGGAAAATCTCATTCATTTCACTCGGTAATCCTGTGTTGGGTTAGGGAACTCAATAGCATCTTTTCAGATGAATAAAAAACATGTAAGTTCAGAGTCATAAAGTTTAGAAAACTCATTGTGATTAATGTAGAGGCTGGTCGAAATCTTCTCCTTTTCCTTTTGCTTGATTTGCATCCGATCTTGATAGATTTTGGTTGGAGTTAGAGGGACCAGCGTGATTCTTCTTCCTTTGAACTCAAAGCTGTGCTTGTTTGTGAACCCATCATGCATGACTTTTCGATCTGATTGCCAAGGTCTTTCCAATAGCACATGGCTTGACCCCATAGGCAAAACATCACAAAGCACTCCATCTTCATACTTCCCAATCGAAAAGTTGATTAGGAGCTGGTGAGTTATGGTCAGAGCTCCTCCATCATTAGGCCATTGCAGCTTATATGGATGTGGATAAGGAATAGTTTTCAGATTCAGCTTCTGAACCATAACTTCACTAGCTGCATTAGTACAGCTTCCACCATCAATGATCAAAGAACAGACCTTGGACTTGATAAAACAGCTAGTGTGGAATAGGTTCTCTCTTTGGCATGCTTCTTCAATATGATTTTGCACACATAGAGTCCTTCTTGTAACCAACAACTCTCCAACAGCCACTGAAGCTTCTTCTTCTTCTTCTTCTTCTTCTTCGATATCGGATCCAACGTCTGATTCTTCTTCAGGAACTATCTCTCCATCATCTCTGAGAATAAATACTTTCTTGTTAGGACATTCTCTTCCATAGTGTCCCATTCCTTGACACCTAAAACACCGAGTTTGAGTTAAGGTAGTTCCAGTTCTCGGTTTTACCTCAGTGTTTTGGTTTTCTTCTCTAGATGGGGCTGGTTTCGGATTGAAACTAGGCCTTGAAGTAGAGCAATCCTTAGGTTTAGAGGCTGGTGGGGAAAAACAAGACTTGACAAACCGCCTCTTGTTCTGAGCTTCAATCAGTTCAGCCTTGTGAACCATCTCTTCCATATCTTGATAGCTCTGAAGCTCCAACTTGTCTTGAATGTCTCGATTAAGGCCTCCTAAGAACCATGAAATGAACATATCTTCTCCTTCGCTTATATCAGCTCTAATCAAGAGAGTTTCAAGCTCTTGGAAGTAATCCCGAACGGTTCTTGTTCCTTGAACTAGCTTGCGAGGCTTGCTCAATATCTCTCTGTGATAATAAGCTGGAACAAACTTTCGCCTCATCTGAACCATTAGCTTATCCCAAGTAGTTATCGGAGGCTCTCGATATCTTGCTCTAACCACTCCAAATTGTTCCCATCATAACAAAGCATATCCACTGAATTCCGAAACAGCGATCTTGACTTTGTTTATGTTGTAGGTTCCTTGGCATAGGAAGTTGGATTCCATCTTCCTTTCCCAGTCTAAATAGACTTCAGGTTCATTCGTTCCTAGTAATGATGGGAACTTGATCTTGATATGCTTTAACAGCTGATGTGCAGGATCAAGGAAGTCTTGGTTAGGCCTTTGACGTCTAGGTCTTATGGTGCTACCATAGCTATGGTTCGACACCTCTTCTTCCTCAGAAGATACATGATCTGAACCATGATGTTGCTCTCGGCCTCTAGTTACTCTCGGACCAGAATTGGTTCTGAAAGTCGGACCTCCTTTGGACAGTCTAGAGGACTCTCCCATATGTGTTTTTCCTTTCTCAATCCGGACAGCTTCCGAAGGTGACGAATGTCCACGACTTCGACTTCTTTTCTTTTTCTCTAGCTTCATAGTATCTACTTTCTCATTAAGTAACTCAATATGTTGCAGAAGGATTGCATTGTTGTCTTTGATTTGTTGGCTCATCAACTTGTTCAAAGATTCCATAGCTTCTGCAGAGAGTTCCATGGTACCCGAAATACCAAGAAACTTGCACAAGTAATGGGTACTCAACACTAATCAACAAACATAGACAATTCCAATTTTCTGAAAATTTTTAGTTGATCTAAATGCAAACTAATACTAACTTAAACAACTTAATGAAAACATCAACAATACACAAACCCTAGCTAACGAACAGGCTCGGCACAATCAATGAAACACACAAGCAAATAACAACAGTAACTAACAAGACTAGCAACAGAATTGACGAGACCTAGCAACAGTCTTTGGTAGAAGACAAAGAAATCACAAAACAACTTTGCAAACAACAAGCAAGAAAAGAAACGACCTAACTAATACTTTTTCGAAACAGACTTTAACGCACACAAGAAAAAGAAGAAACTAACGAGAATAATAATTGACCAACCCTAAGAGAGATTACGTACTAAGCTAAACAACCTATGCTAAACAAAGGAAAAATGCAAAGCAAGCAATAAAAAAAATAAAACAACTAAAGAAACTACCCCTAACCATAACAATGATTTGCTGCAACTAACAAAACAAAGCAGTAACAAATAATGAATAAAACAGTAGTTAACGATGGGAGTTAGGGTTTAGAAAAGTTTTCTTAGCCTTTGGTTCAGAGTTGGCTCTAATATCACTTGATATGATCCTGGACCAAACTCTGATTAAAGGCCTGTGATGGTGCAATTTTTGTGATGAAAAACCGAATGGAATGGATGGAAAAATCAGTGTGGTATGTTGTTGAAGGCGATTTAAATGATAATGATAGAGCATTTTTGAATCTCTTACAGGTATAGATTCCCGGGATTCGAAATCCAAAGAGCAAAGACTTTATCAATTGTTCCACGAACAAACATGAATATCGACTAAAACTTTCCTAAGGAGAAACAATGATCGATGGTCACATGAGCCTGAAACAAGGAGACGTGCAAGTCTCCAACAGAAAAATTACTAAAAGTTAAGAAAAACAACAAGACTTGCAAAACAGAACAACAAGTCTTGCAAACTAAAAAAAAGAAAGTTTCTATTTTATTCTCTACACACCAAGTATTTTAAAATACTTATGCCAAGTTCTTCTCATAAAGCTTTAACGAAGTGGATAACTTGCCTCGTTAAAACCTTAGTGATTGACCAAAAACCCAATGCGGGAAAAAGTGAACATCTTTACTAAGGACAAAAGAGTACAGAAATTACCCACTTAGCTAACCGATAAGAGATCTGGTTCTTCTGGAATGTCAAGCCTGAACAGTTGATAGATGTTGCAAGCTTGATCTTCTAGCTCTGAATGTAGCATCACGTGGGCTTGATTTGCTAGCTCTCTTGCCTTTGATCTCATGATCCTCCCTTCAGGTTCAAGCTGCTCCGGTTCAAGCTTTGGTTCAGGTTCTGGTTCTTGAAGTCCATCCACGATCACATCATTAGATATGCATGTTTAGCTTTAAGGTTATGCTTTCTGTTTCCTCTGCTTCTACTCCCATGAGTAGTGAGTAGTCCACTAAGTTCCTGAGTATGGGGTAGACTAGGGTTGATGTTCTGGGTTCACCTTAGTACCTAAGTTTTTTTGTTCTTAAATCCCTTCTTTTTCACCTGCTCGTAATGCTGATTGTATTTCTACCCGAGAGGGACCGAAAACCGGCCGTTAGGCCCTTCAACACTAGAAGGTGAGTCATTGAAGGTGTCCAGAACTAGGTGATTTCAGAGATTCGTTTTCCTCTTCTAAGGCATTAGTTGTTTGGGAAGCTTATTGACTATAGTAGATGTTGTTCATGCCTGCTTAGTAGTTACTGTCTATGACGGAAGTTGAGTATGTGACTGCTTTGCTTGAAATTGATTGCCAATGAATTGGAATTGGTTACTTATGTTGCTACTGTCTAGGGCTTAGGTAGCTCAGGATGGATCCTTAGTCAATTACCCTTTGTCCTCAGGACCTGCTTCACATTGCTTGCATCTTCCATCCTCTTTGCCTTTACTCTGTTTTTACATTTGAGTCTTTTATGCTTCTATTATTCTTTATTCATTTTATGTTCATTGCACTTAGGACCTGTTAGCAAAACACCCTTTTTTTTTTGTTTTTTTTTTTTTAAAGATTAACTTAAAACTTGAAAGAAATCTGGTTTTTACATCAAGAACATGAAGAAAAACAAAGGAAAATAAAAACCTAAGACTAAAACCTAAAAACGAAAGAAAACTAAGCTAATTGCAAATGGAGGCGAATTAGGGCTTTTATAGTTTTCAGAGAAAAGCCCTAATTTGCACTAAAGACAAAAAGCTAATCATTGTCTTGGATATTGGGCCTTGGTTCAGGTGCTATCCGGATTTGAGTTGGTCGGGTCGGAGCGTGTTTGAGTTCAAGGTTGTAAGTGCGTGATCGATCTGAGCTGTGGACGCTTGAACGAGATCGATCCAGCCTGAGATGCATCTGAGAGTGGGATCGATCCAGGCATTTAGTACCTGATATCGATCCAGACATGTGTGGGATCGATCTTGCCTTGCTTCCTTCTTAGTCTTGCTTTAATTCCATGCACTTTCTTAGTTTTGTCTGAGACTTCACAAATTTCCTTGAAAGAGAGAGAGGGATCAATTTGGTGTGTTGCATGTATCGATCTGAGCTGGTGGGATCGATCTCGGATCGATCTAGATGGATGGTGAGATCGATCTCAGATCGATCTAGAGAAGGCAGTGGGATCGATCCCGACAAGTGTGGGATCGATCTGGTTTTGGTCCTGAGGTAGATCTAGTCCATTCCATGCTAAGTGCTGCCTTATTCAATGTTAAGTGCTACTTTTCTGAAATCTCACAAATCCTTCCCGAAAACTCCTGAAAGTCCTGAAAAATCTCCAAAATGCGTGCATATGCAAATTCTAATGCAAAAGTCCAAAAAATCATAAACTTACTAAAATCAACTATAAATGTGATGTATGCACGCTTTTAGACCTCATAATTGATGCTAATTGATATGTAAAATCGATGAAAATTCAGAGTCATCAACTCCCCCAAACTAAATCCTTGCTTGCCCTCAAGCAAGTAATTCAGAAGTCTGGGAGTGAGTTTTGAAGGTGGGAACTCAAACTCAAAACCAAAACATGCTGCAACCATAGGTAATGTTAATATCCTGGTTACTAGTTATTGAATGCAATCCTAAGTTCATCCTACTTAAAAACTTTAGCCATACTCATCATAGTTCATCACAGACCAATTCCAACTTCCACAATGCATTCAAATTCGTTTGTCCCTTTAACATTCATTAATAAGGAACCATGGATCAAGGCATGTGCTTTCAATGAACTCATTTTTTCAAGGACAAGTTAAGGAGTAAAGATGACCATTTCATGCAGTGGTTAGTAATTCAGAACAAGGGTTCTCTCAAAAAGGGAATGAGCTTTAGCAGAAGGCTAAAGGTAAGAACACTTAGATGTATACATGAATAAGACCTCATTTACCCAATTCTAATGAAACCTAAGTTTCCTAATTCTACCCAGAGATGCTTCCTAGTTCTACCCTTTTGAAACTTCAAAGTGATCATACCCATTTACATTCCCATTTTTCATTCTTTCTTTGTTACCCATAGGAGAGAATTCTTTCTTTGATTCTGCTAGCTGTTTCACGAACTTCCTTACTTAAACACTTAATGACCATTGACCTTCTTACTTGCACTATCTTTTGTTTTTTGCCCTTTTGCATTCAATGTCATACGTTTCTTCTTATTCTGCACTAGCCTTACTTCTTTTTCATATTAATGTTCCCCCAAACTTTCTACTAGCATGTTCTGATTCTTTTTCTTTTCACCTCCTAAGGTTATTTCTTAACACTTCCCTTTGTTACCAACTAACAATACCCTTTTCGTTCATTTTCACCCAAAACCAACAATTAAAATCGAACTCCACCTAGTCCTATCTAGTTCAAAAAGCATGGACTAGAACTACATGAGACCCTATTCCTGTCAGTTCGAACCTAACATTTTCTACCAAGCTCATTCNAGGGTGGGGATTCTACTTGGGTTAACAAGAGTGGTAAAAGGTAGAAGATAACCCAAATATGTATATTCTATCCATGAGTTCATATTCAACACAGAAACATGAGAATTAAGCATTCAAATTCAAGTTCTAATAGATAGGAACAAACTTCAAATCGCAACATGCTTCAGGAGACAAGTGATCATGCAAATTCACATTCCAATTAAGGTGCGGTTTTACTTCAGACAATTTCATGATGCATTAGACAACTAACAACCAGGGCACTAGCACTTGCAACTAACAACCCGAACAATTTCACCTTCCTAGTTCCCTATGCATGTGCAACATCCTATATGCAACTACATGAAATGCAAATGACACTCTGTTTTTGAAGAGAAATTTCCGAAATTTTTCAAGTTTTTATGGGTTTTCAGATGCTAATAAATGATGTATGAATGCATTGCAAATTGGAGACAAAGGAACAAACAAGAAGATTTCATAAATAGCAAGGGTCCTTCTGAATCCTCCCCCAAACCTGAATTACACAGTCTCTGTGTAATCCAAATTTTGGATTGGACTCAAGGTTGGACAAGATAGTGAAAGCATTAAAAGCATTAAGACATAGAGACATGCAGAGCAATCAAAAACATCAAGCAAACATAGCAAGCATAAATCAAGAAACAACAACTGGATTGTACAAGGAGGTATGGGATCGGGATGGACCTCAAAAGGCCAGGAGTATCTTCAAGGAAGGTACTCGCGCATCAAGTCATTGTATCTCGGGAGTGCCTCTTGTTCCTCTTGCTGCTCTTGATACTGTTCAAAATATTGATGCTGCTCAAAATTTTGATGTTGCTCGACCTCTTGATGTTATTGGGCCAGCTGATGTTTAGGAAGGACTTGTTGGCTAGTTGATCCACGAGTCTCCCTTTCGGAGTGGTGTCGTTTCCTCCTCTGTATTGTTGCTGGATCTACGGAGGAGTGGTGATGAGGTTATTCAACTTGTGGCTGCCTTGGACTGTTCGTGATTGACTGGCTTCTTTCCAAGTGTTCAGGTGATCCTTGCTTTCTTGAAGAGGTATATTTTTTGAGCTTGAGGGTGAGTTTCTTGATTTGAGAAGTCATCTCTTTGAACTTCTTTGTGATGTAGCTGTCCTATAACTTGTTCCATTTCTGAAGCTTTCCCAAGTTCTTATGAGCTGATGCTAAGCTCTTTCCTTGTCTAGTTGTGGGGGTTTCTTTGAAATGGTAGCAGTGGGGTTCATCAAGCTACTGAGAAACTGGAGCATCGGTTTCTTCAATGTTATCTTCCTCAGCTATTTCCCTCATTTCCTCATGTTGGTAAGAATTTAGAACTTCCTTGTTGGGTTGGAAGTCGATGTTGTTCCCCTTTCTTATTGTTGCTAACTTCTCGTTGGGGAGTAACATGAGTGCCATTCAAAAGAATGGGTGAATAAACCTATATTTTTGTTCAGCGATTTCCCTTCAAAGAAATGGGAATTCTTCAGATAGCCCAGGTCAATCATCTTTGCTGGTTGGCCTTTTCCTTCAAGATGGATGTTGCAGGCTTGGAGAATGGGAGTAATGATACCTCCAAGTGTCAAAGCTCCTTGGACTTTTCTCTTATAGTTTGAAACAACCCAGTCTCTGTAACCCATCAATTGGTCAATAAAATCCGGGACATGCTAGAGTTGGCTCTATCCCCTTGTATTGGACGAGCGTCCGATGTGTAGTGCATCATAGGCTTCAAGGCTGTAGCAATCATCCCTATCTCTCCTTCAGTAACGTATCCAGTCATCTCCCTTGCAAATATGGTATTTGCAATTGCCTTTTGAAAATATCGCAGGATCGGGTTCCTTATACTCGAATATTTCGTTTTTCCTGCACCATAAGCTTCAACCCCTATCGTTGTCCACACTGCAGACAGCTCTTCCTTGGCATAATCAGGAAGACTATCAATGTTCCCATCATCCGAGAACCCGTAGAGGCGGTTCAATTTAACCACAGAGAGTTCATACCCTTGTCCCTGCATTGAAAATGTGATATACCCTAGCATATCATCATCATCGAAGTGAAGTTTGAGCATTGCAAGGAAGTGGCAGGTTTCTTCCTTGTATCCGTCATTGTAGGTGGTTATGAGATTCTCTAAGCTTGTATTCTTGAAAAGGTGGGACATGTATTTTGCTATCCCTAAAGTGCGCATTGTTGGCTTGTGAGGGAACTGAGTCCCTTTGAAGATTCGAGAGAGAAGGGCCTCTAGGTAGTAAGTTTCAGCACTCTCTTCAACTTCCATTCGGGAAGTTCCCCTTGCATTTTAGAACCCGCAAACTCTGCATAATACTCTTGCACCTCTGTGCTCTCTTCGTCACCCACTTGATATGTGTGATCCTCACTACTATTTTCATCCTCCATAGCAATATGCTTTCCCCTACTAATGTTTGACCTTCTTTGGGATCGTTCGAACTCTACTCGTTCTCTCTCTTGTTCTTGTTCTGCTTGCGCAATGAGAAGAGTGTTGTGCGCTTGAATTTCCATGTCCTCCCGTGTTTGTTGTAAACGCTCAACAATCTCATGTCCTTGGAGTTACTGTTCAAAGATGATTGGGGCATTTGGTGAAAATCCAAGTAAGATCTCATGTTCATCCCTTCTTGCTCTAGAGAGTGCTCTCTCCATTTTTTGTCTCCTCATGATCCTTCCAGCTGATGGTTGAGACATTTTCTAATCCTGAAAAGACAACATACCAAAGAGAATGAATGAGTAGTATTCGAAGCTTTTAAGGGGTTCAACAAGTGTTGAGATCAAGACCATTTTTGAAAGAAAACGTATTATACGTGAAGGATGCTTAAGCAGTCAACAAGCTAAATTCACATTTCAAACCTTGGCTCATTATCTAGTTCAAGCGATTTCCATAAGGTGAAGTTGGTTCAACAAAAACGTTTTTGCAAGTTTAAGAATGAAACCAATTTTTGTAAAAAATGTTGAAACTAATGAGATAGATTGAAAATCAAAAAATGAGTAAGAGATGAAACCAATTTCTAAAGCCCTTGGAAGAGTTGTAACTTCTAGTGAGATTAGCCTTTGAGGAAAACGTTTTTAGAGAGCAAAGTGTTTTGAGTTTACGAAATTTTGATGTTGTGAAGAGCAAGAGAAATAACACTCCCTTAATATAGTGGGTGGTCTGATTTGGAGGTAGAGGTGGTGAGTGGAAGGTTGTGGTGGAGGAGTAAAGGTTGTGTAAAGAGGAGACATTGGTGTGATGGGGTGTGGGTGTGTAAGAGAAGTGATGCGGGATGGAAGTGGTCTTTTTTCCATTGGGTAAAAGGATGCAAGTGGGCAAGTGGGCAATGGATGTGTATCTTTGTCTTTAAGTGAGAGATGCCTTGGTCGAAATTATCAACACTTCTTCTGGTTCGAATGTGCTTGTTTTTCTTGGGTTGATCGCAACTTCATAAGCCGGTTTGATGACAGGTATAGTATATGGATCAATCCCGGTGTCAAGGTGCATATCGATCCTGAACATGTCTCAGATCTATCATATGTTGAGAATTTGGATTGATCATGTTTACTCCTTGGATCGATCTTGGCATTAATTACGGACCAATTGGATCGATCACATGTTGTGAATGAGATCGATCTTGATTATGTTTTGGATCGATCATGATCACTTTCTAGGTTGATCATTGGATCGATCCCGACATTACAATGGATCGATCACTGCTTAGGGTGGATTGATCTTTGCTTAGGTTGGAACAATCTTGGTCGTCGAAAACGCGTTGGTCCGGGCAAACTCCAATTTATCACCGTGTTGAAAGTGTATCTTGTTCATGTCCCATTTCCTTTATCCCTTTAAGATTCCCGAAACTCAATCCGTAAGTACCTAAGACATCAAAACAAGATGAAGCTAAAACCCATTAAATTAAAGACTGAAATTTAAAAACATTGAAATTGAAATATATATACAAAGATAGACATGGGACTTCCTCCCAAGTTAGCTTGTTTAAAGTCACTAAGCTTGACTTCCTGTTTTTAGATTAATGACCCTGAGAAGGTTCTTATCAACTTTGGAGTTCAGCTTTGGTTTTTCATCAACTTCTACAGCAAGTATGATGTCTTCCTCTGAAAGTACTTCTTTGATCATGAAGCTCTTAGAACGCAGTGGATCCACATTTCCAAGATAATACTTGAACCCCTTGTTAAGTAAGAACACTTGGTCTCCATTCTTGATTTCTAAGATTTTGGCATCAGGTTCCAAGTATTTTTTAGAGATTGGAATTTCAGGAGGTTGTTTCTGAGATGGTACATGCTCAAGTTTGAGTTTGAACTCAGGATTTCCTTTTCCTGAATCCTTCAGGTTGACTCCACCTTTGGGCATCTCCAATGTCTTGATTTCTTCTAACTCCTCTCGGTATCCTTTGTTTGGTTCCTTAAAAGGCTTGAAGACTTCTTAGTGCATTCCAGACTTTGTTGGTTCCTTTCCCAATCCATCTTCAACTACTTCGCTGCTTGAGTACCCATTCTTCAGATTGTCTTCATTCAGTTCCTTCACAGAATACAACTGACTTTGGTTTAGTCTTGATGTTGAAGATTATCTTTGGTCCTCTCCCTATGTTCAGCTTTATGTGACCCTTCTTGAGGTTGATTAAAGCTCCAACCGCTGCTAAGAACGGTCTTCCGAAGATCAATGGATCCTTAGGCTCTTAATCCATCTTCAATACCATAAAGTCTGTTAGTATTGTTACATCCTTGATCTTGATAGGTAAGCTCTCCAATATGCCAACATGATGCCTAACTGACCTATCCGCCATCAAAAAATTTATTTTTGAAGTCTTAAACTCATCCAATCCTAGCTTTTCGGCAGTGGACATAGGCATAAGGTTGAATGAAGCTCCCGGGTCACAAAGGCATTCATCCAAAGAAAGGTTCCTAGTGAACAAGGTAATGTGAACGAACCAGGGTCTTCTTGCTTTGTCGTTATTGGGGAATTGTGTTCTTCAGTAGGTTCCACCTCTTCTAGAGTTACTTCTTCCTTCATGGATTTCGCAAAAACCTCTGGGTATGTCGCCATAATTTCTTTCTTGAATCTGGAAGGGAAAGGTAACCTCAGAACATATGGTGGTGGAATGAAGGGTGCGTCCATCTGATGTTCAGCAAGAGATGGTTTAGTGATCACTTCTGGTCAAGGTTGCAATGGCTTATGTGAATCAGTTAAGGCTGGTTCATCTTCTTCGGCTTCGTTTAAACACGAACCCCCCAACTAGATCCACATTGTCCCTAGTGTATAGAAGAGGGTAAGTTGGAGTAGTGTTAGAAGACGTCTGGTCAAGATAGACAACATTGATGTTAGCATAATCCTTTGGGTTCTGCACATATTATCCTGGTAGATGACCATTCACTGAAGTTAAAGTTGATGCGGTTTTTCCTTCGAGAGTGATGACCCTGGAGGTGAGATTGTCTATCTTTTAGTACATTGCACCGAAGGATGTATCCATCTTGTGGTGGAGTTCACCAAACTTCTTTGATGTCTCCATTACATTAGTAGCTTGGCCTTGAAGAAGTTGTTGTAATATAGCTTCAATGTTGAAGGGTTGAGCAGGAGGAGAAACCAGGATGTGCACCAGTAAGTTGCTGTTGCTGTGGTTGTTGAAAACCATTTTGTTGTTGCTGCTTTGGGTAGTAACCTCTATTCGAGTTGAAGTTGTTTAAAGGTGGAGAGTTCTTCTGTCGTTGAGGTGAGTACACTTGGTCTTGAGGATTAGCAATGTTGTTGCTTCTATAAGAAAGACCAGGGTTGTTAGAGGAGTTGAAGTACCCTTTGTTGTAACCCCCTTGGTTCTGCACATATTACATTTCTGCTTGTTTTTGAGCTTCGGCAGCTTGAATCTGGATTTGTTCTTCATCAGAGATGAAGTGAACTTGATGTTGTTGACCCAGGAGTAACATGTCCAACTTCTCATTCAGTGCCTTGATTTCGTTCTTAATGCTATCATTAGAATTAGAACTACCGCGAGGTGTTTTGTCGTAGTCCTCACTATAAATCCCATCAGGCTGGGGAAGGTTCTCGACCAACTCCCATCCGTTATCAACAATCTTGTTGAGGATGTTCCCGTTACTTGCAGTATCGAGCAACATTCTGATCTTAGGCAAGGCACCTCTGTAGAGTATGCTGAGTAAGGAAGCCTTGCTGAAACCATGATGGGGGAATTTCATAATGTAGTTCTTGAAGTGCTCCCATACCTCAGAGAAGGTTTCAGCATTCTTCTGTGCAAATCATGAAATGTCATTCCTCAAGCGTGTTATTCTGGTAGTTGAGAAGAACTTGGCAAGGAACGCCTTCTTGCAGGCATCCCTTGTATTGATGGAGTTCCTGGGGAGTGACTTCTCCCACTGATGTGACTTCTTCCCCAATGAGAAAGGGAAGAGGCGTAGCTTGAAAGCGTCTTCATTCACACCATTTATCTTCGTGAGACTGCAGAACCTGTTGAACTCATTGAGGTGATCAAGTGGATCTTCCATAGGTAGTCCATGGAACTTGTTGACCTGCACCATAGCAATGAGACTATGCTTGATCTTGAAGTTTTTTTTTCTGGACTGCAGGTGGGTTGATGCATGTCTGATGGTGTGAGTGTTGGGGTTGTCACCAGCACGGATGGTGTTCTGGTTGTCTCTGTCAACATTGTCTGCCATTTGTAAGTTCAACCTTCTCAAGTGTTCTGCACGTTCGTGTTCACATCTTGCCCGAGAGTGTTCTCGTTAGAGAGCTCTGATGTCGTCAACGAGTGGAAGCAAGTCAGTTGGTCCTCTGCTTCTCAGGTTCATACACTACTAAGCAGGTACCTGCAAACAAAGCAATAAAAGGTAGACTAGTAAGTAAAAATGTAAAAGAAGCTTGATTTGAAAAGATCCAAAATCTAGAATGTAGTAACAAATCCCAAATGGCAACGGCGCCAAATTGATAGTAGGATTTTTGAGGTCCTACTGGGTATCAATTACCCGTCGTTGTAGTATAGATGGGTTGTCAATCCAATCGGGAATGTACTAAACAATCTGGAATGAGATGGATACTTCAAAGTCAAGCTAGGTATTAAAAGAGGTGGTTTTGCTAAAAGGTCCTAGTGCAATGAACATAAAATGCATAAACAAAAGTTGTGATACATTTTTCCTATTTATTTTATGGTCATTATTCCTTCTCTTGGGTTTATTTCACACCGGGACGGTGTGATTTAAGTCTGGGGGAGGGAGTATAGTTACTAATCATATTTTATGTCTTTTGATGTTTCATCAGTTTGGTGAAAATTCTCAAAATTTTTCGGTTTTTAATTAGTAGTGTCAAGTCGAGTCGAAGGAACAATGACTAGAATCTGTTATGATAACCAAACTAGTGTGAGTATAATATTGATATTTTTAGATTACTCGCTTAGATTTAACTTATATGTTCAGGATTGGAACCCCATTGCTGATTGTTTTGTTTTTGAAAGTCTGGATCTTTTGGATTGTTGATAATTTGATGCTGGCTCTGCAATGATAGAACTTAATATTGAACTTAATTTCTCTTGCTTGTAGTGGTAAGATACTTTGAAAGCTAAGTGCCTTTCCCTTCAGTGTTCTGTAAAAACCGAAAAGTTCTTTCAGTATGATCCGGATCCTTTCTCTCTCTCCCTTCAAAAAATAAAAAAAACCGGTTTAGAAAAAGAGTTGAAAGCATGACCTAAAATTCCGTAGTCATTGCCGGGTTGCTAAAAAAAAAAATGCAGTAAACTGCGAAAGTAAAAAAAAAAAAAAACGCAGAAAAGTATGAAAATAGAAAAAGGAAGTGAGAAAGGGGGAAATATGGTCAGGACCAGAAGTCGTTAGATGTTCTGTTTGGTATGGGCATTTTGATAGTAGAGGTGCTTGCGCAAATTGAACTAAGAATGCATCTATCTAATCAAAATTGAGCTTAATGAGCTGGTTGAGATGACTTGATGGTTTGATTGATATTGGATTTAGAGTAGGAAACAAACTTTTGGTTATGTGGTTGTGAACAGTTCTTTCATATTTATTGTTTAGGATCGGTGTCTTTTAAGTTTTGATATCTATGCTTAAGGTTTGACATTTGGAGATGTTCCTATGAATGGAATGAGCTGAGATATTAACTCAAACTGGCCACGTGAGTTAGCTTTCATATGAAAGTGATTTGAGGTCAATCCATTGAAGCAATCAAAAGTTATGACGAATTTACTTAAGGCTGGTCAAACTGTCTCGCAGAAGAAGCATGTGCAGCACGTGATGGAGCAGATCGATCGATCCACACCTGGATCAATCGATCCTGAATATTACCAAACTTCTGTAAGTTTGGATCGATCGGTCCGAATGCTCGAGGATTATTGAAAAATGCCAAAAAGACATTTGCGTCCTCAAGACTTATCATAGGTTTTTATTATTAGGTTTTATTCTTTTTTAAACTCTATATAAATTTGAAGCTTAGGGTTATTTTAGAGAGACACAACACACAATACACAACACAAAACACAAAACAGAATACAATTCATTATTTTGAGAGCTTTTCTGAGAGAGATGAATCCTGACACCTGTATTTTGGAGAAGAATTATGAACTCTTTTATTGCCTTTATTAAATTCTGGTTTTTAATATGGTTTCTCTATTGATGATTGTTGATTGCTTGGCTATGTCTGAGTAGTCTCTTTGTTAGGTTTTAGGGTTTTCCCAGGGAAAACAAGTTTTGATTGTTAGGGTTTGACTTCAATGGATTTAAATTGTTAGGTTCTTAGTCTAGATTCGTTATCATTGCTTGAATTAGCCTGATCACCTAGTTCATGATTTTAGGTTAATAAATACAAAGGGATTTTGTTTATTTAATCTGACTTAGTCTAGATGAATAAGTATCTTTCCTTGCGGGTGTATTGTCTTAGATTGTTTATGAACATATCGAATTTGTAATCATTGCATTATTTAATTATCTGATTTAGAGATCTAAGATTTCAGGAGAAGGTTAGTCTTTATTTCTATAAATTCTATCATAGGGATCTAATACTTTGGTAGGAGATTAGTCTATTGTTGTGTTTTGACTTGAGAACTATTTTCATTGTTAATCTAGCTTGTCAACTTGAACCTCAAACCTGAATACATGTGGAACTTCCCTATCGCCTAGCGTTTTATTCTATTGTTTTACATTCGCTTTTAATTATTCTCTTTACTTTTCAATTTTTTTGAAAACGTTCCCTCTTTTATTTTATCTTAGCAAGAATCAATTTTTAATTGAGAGTCGTACTGTCTGGTCTTTGTGGGATCGACTCTTTATTGTACTATAAGGACCTGTTCTCTGCAGTATAGATTTAGGATTAAAACCTGAGCCTATCAATACCTCTGAACATACAGCAGAGAAGCTCGGCGCAACATGGGAAGGATCTTACTTAGTGTCCTGAATCGACAAAGACGGGGGGTCTATGAACTAACGACTATGGCAGGAAAACCTACTCCTCACTCATGGAATGCCAGAAAACGGAAGAAATTCTACTTAAAAAAAGAACTACGGATGGCTTGATCCCAACATGTGGGTACGTAGGCAGCCTCAACGAGGTTTAACTATCCCCCAACCTTCCCTGTATTTTAATAAATAAAACAACGAATAAAACAATGTTTTGTCACTTACCCGCTAAAAATTTGAAAACATTATCGAAACATGGATCACAAGTCAACTCGTATCCCTAAGGAAATATGTCGAGTCCAAGCTCGACTTCGTCAAAATTTTTTGAAAATAAGGAATAAACAAAAGCCATAAAAATGCATTGAAGTCCTGGCCAGACTCAGATTCTAAAGAGAATAAAAACTCAAACTCATAAATATCCGAGTTCCGACTCCCATATATATAGACCTAAAACTCATAATTCAAGAAGTTTACTTAAGGTCGATATATCGTTCAGATAAAAATTTATTTGTTCAGTCACTAATGAAGTGAACACTTTACATTCAACTCAAAGCTAGATATGATGTAAGTATAAACAAACCCAACCTCTCTACGAAAAACTACTAATAGAGAGCTCATACGTTCGTACGTCATCTCAATCATAAAATATAATCTCCCCAGTTACTAGACAATGGCTCAGGAACCAAATACTCTGCAAATAAGCATTTTGAGTACACACGTGCTAATCATCGCCATTCTCCCAAAACAACCAAGATGAACTAAGATCTCTCAAACTCGTAACTTAGATCATGGAATATACTCGTCAAAATTTATCGGCGTTCCATATGTCTCATCATCGTTACTCGCAAAAGCACTTACTGCCATACAATATGAAGCAACAAATAAAATTCAAATCACAAAATGAGCCAAACCGCTAGATTAACATATTAAATTAATTTCTTACAAGGGACTATTCTTCAAAGACTTAAGAAAAAGAGACACAAAACAAAGGAATGAAAGGAGAAAGGGGCGTTGTTCCTCTACAATGATTTTCCTCTCAACGGCCTCTTTGATGGCAGCATCACCTTCTCCACCAGCTACCTCGGTTGATACTCCAAGGGGGGGGGGAGTGGCACCATCCTTCCCAATTCCACCCATTCATTCTCCTCCACCAGGGGCTATATTACTCATGTCGAAACCCGTGGTATTACCACCGGATCCCGTGCCAACCTTTCTAATCAACATCCTAAGGTTGTCAACTGATGTTGGGGTCATCACGTTGACATTTTTACCGAATCTTATGCAAGGGAGGGGACATCCATAAATCTTCTTTGTTCAACACAACAATGTTTTCATTGCGCTACAAGGGCTCATACACGGCCAAATCCGTCTGGAATTTTGCCATAAAATGGTTTGCAACCTCCTCTCCTCTTCCCATATCACATTTATGAGGTCAATTGAGGCTCGGATCTGGATATACATCGCAGCGTTGAACTCTGCTTCCTCGCGCGAGACTTCACAAGCATAGATTCAAACTTGGCCACCATTTCCTCTTTGGTCTTTGTAGCAACTTCTGGCTCATTCCAATGTCGCTCGGCTTGATCCTTTAAAACTTCTCTGTTTTGGCCCTCGACTCTTGGACCTTCACAAGTTTCGCCTTTAGGACGTCGATCCCCTTCTTCGAAGCTTCATCGCGCTATGTGGTCAATTTCTTCAACCTTCTGACCTCGTCCTCCAACGCCTTGATCTTTCTCTTTTCAGCTCGGGACTCTTCCCTTGATGCATTAATCAATTTACCGAGCTCAACAAGCTCGGACAACCTCTGTGTTTGCTTATCTAGCTTCTAACCCAAATGATGTTAGTTACCAAAGCAAACAAAACAATAAGCAGATGGTCGTCGAAGGTAAATTGACCTTGATGATCTCATGGGAGGCTGTCCTATGAAGTCCATGTCTAATGGAGTGAGAGGATGAAGAGATGAACCCTTTAGTTGGCCTACGAAATCCGCGCAGGTATATATGTCTGCTAAAAATGCATTCGTGTCAGGATGAGAGAAGTTCATTTTACACATGTAGAATGAAGGTCCCATGAGGCGGCTTCTACCTTTGATCTTATTTTGAAAACCTTCTCTGGAGTAAAATCTACTTACATGATCACCTCTATCTCTGCAAAATGCCTTAACTTCTCGGACAAGCTCGAAGAAGGATTTGTGATAGGAACGACCAGATCTGCAGATAAAACAAAATATGTTAGAAGGGCATCATTGCCAAAATAGAAAGGGCGTTACCCTTAACACTCTACATGCTCTGTGACCAGTGCAACGATGGATAACGATGCAGCTTGGGGACAGACTGGAGATTGGCCTTCACAAAGAAACATCGGTATTTCAAGTTATTAATCTTGCTTGGGGAGTTCGATAGTAGTTTATACTTAAGAACCAGGAGAATATAATAAAAGCCAATGTAAAAGCTAACTCTTGCGATAGTCTTTTTCATAATATCAAACGTCAAAACCGACTCAAAGGTGTCAACATCAAGAGTCATATCTATTTATGCAGCCCGTAAAAGGGCGATGACCATGCTTCAAAGTGATTCCACAGCGTGCATAATACACCACCAAGAGTTTGGGAAGGAGAAACTAAAGCCGTGTGTAGTCAAAATACTTCTCAAAAAATGAGAAATAACCAGGCAGCGCCGCCCACAGACACTCCATCGACAAGGGAACCTTTAACTCAACGATTCCTTGAAGCCGCATCCGTGAAAGAAGCGCTGCCACACTCTCGCTCGTCGATTTTTTCGGCCCAACCCCCGTCAAGTCATCGTTGTTGTCCATCACAGGACCCGATCGGTCTCTTACATAACCATAAGAGGCCGATGGACAAGGCTCTCGCTTCACTTTCGACAATGACAAGAATGTTACAAGTGCTCGTTCCATCAGCAGTGAAGGTCGTTGGAGTATCAGAGGCCATCCTCGAATCAAGAAAATTTCAAAGATTTGAAAATGAAGGAAAATAAATTAAGAGAAAGTAAAGGATGCAGATTTTACCTTTGCAAAACGGAAGTAAGATCTCTGGGAAATTTGGAGTATTTAAAGAGAGAGAACCACGAAACCCAAAAGTCGTCATGATTAAACCTACGGCGTAGGGGTACGCGTGGTGGGACCCACACGTGACAGGTCGCTTTGCTTTTTCGAAATTGGAAAAGGTTTTCTTGAGTGCCACGAATGATGGCATACCAGTTCAAATTCCTCATATCAAATCCAGCGGTTCATCTTGCGTACTGAGCNGTTTCCCCACCCTTGGGGGGGGGGGGCATAGTGTTGATATCGGGGTGGACACCCCGATCAAGGATCCCATTTGAAGATTTTACCCGGTAACTTTACCCCAACTATAGTGACGTATTCATGAACCTCAAGTCGAGATCTTTAATACGGGCTTGCATGGCCCAAGACGAACTCACGTTGGCGTGAGACGGAAAATTATAAACTAAAAAAAATTTGTTAAAGGAATATTTCCAAGTATTTAGGATGAATATTTTGTAAAGAGATATAACTTAAATTCGCTATCATATGTCTATAAAAAAGGATCTTAGGGTTAAAATAATATTCATTCGATAATATACACACAAGAGAATTTTTAAACCTAAATTCATTATCATTGTGTTGAATCCTTGGTTCAACAATAATCTAAGCTATTGAACCTGAATACATGTGGATTTCCTAACACCTAGTGATTCTACCTTATTGTTTAAATCGCCTTTATATTTTTGTACTTTTATTTATATATGAATTCAGAAAACCAAACAAACAATTATTTTTTCTTAGCAAGATTTGATTCTAAGATTGATAATGCAACCATTATCTATGTAGATTCGATCCCTAATATATTATTGTATTTGTTGTGCACTTGTAGTGAATATATTTGGGTTAAAACCTTAATGTATCTGTAATTCGAACATAGCGTTTAATACTTTGGGAGAAGATTAATCTATTGTTTTCTTTCATGTTGAGAACTATTTTCAAAGTAAAATCCTACATGTAAACTTGAGCCTTTAAACCTGACTATATGTGGAATTCCCTATTGTCTAACGCTTTTATTTTATTGATTTACAACCATTTAATTATTTATACAGTTTCTTTTCTTCACCATTGTTCACAAAACAACTTCTTTAAATTTTCTTAGCTTGATTTGATTTAAAAGTGAAAGTGTGCTTTATGGTCTTTGTAGAATTCGACCATGTTCTATGCTACTTTGATATGTTCTGTGCAGTGTATATTTAGGAATTAAATCATGATCCTATCACAAATCGGGGAGGAGGATGTGCAGAGGCCACCGGAGATGGAGCTATCATGGGCAGAGAATGGGATAAGTGGTTGTGGGGGTGTGATGATGGTACCGAAGATCGTGGTAGATGACGATTTCTTTAGGGATACGATTTAGATGAATTTTCTAAATTGTGCAGATGGTGAACTTGTGGTGAAAAATGGATAAAGAGGTTTTTTAGTCGATGAATGGTCTTAGGTGAAATTTCATGTATATGAAAGTGATAGGTTTTAGTTTGATAATGTCGATCCTTAGTTAGAGGCATCTAGAAATAAGGAAGCCTAAAGGGGAAATGTGGATGATGAACCTCCCTCGGCAGTTTTTCTAATTTGATTTGAGATGAAGATGTTTACATCACGGTTATGGCAGCGGGTCTGTAGAAAGTGATTGGGAGTTTTTTTAGTGACGAGAGCTTGTTCCGCGAAGTTTGACTTCCTTGTGGATGAGATCGATACAATGCCAGTGTGGATTCGGATGTCGAATTTTCCAGTTAATTTCTACCATCGAGCAATCTTATTAGGGACTACAAAAAGGTTGGAAACTCTAGTTAGAGTATGTTCCACTACGTTAGGATTGGAGAGAACATAATTTGCCTGGATATGTGTTATAGTGAACTTAAAAAAGCAACTAAAAGGTACTATTGTGGTAAATGGAGAGCATTATTTTGTCTCGTATGAGAATTTGAGTAACATATGCTCTATGTGTGGGTTGTATGGGCATGTTGTGCAGGTTTGTACGGAAAAGAGATAAGAGAATCACTCGTTGGAAATAGTGGAGGTAGCTTCCAACGAGAGGAGAGAGGGTGAATCAGGTGAGGATGATATTATAGTGGCTACAAAACACAACTAATTGAATGGATAATGTATCTCCTAGTACGGGATTGGAGGCTAGCTCGAATGGATGAAAACAAGAAGGGGGAAATGTTGTAGTCTCGAGTAGCTTCAAAGAGTTGGATAATAGTAAACCCATTTTTCGAATATATATTATGTATCAGGTGAAGAGGAATGAAACAGACGTTTTGGCGCTATGTGAAAGTCATTCTAGTGGTGATAGGGTAAGTAGAATATGTGGTCGACCGGGGTTTGAGAACTCCTTTCGTGTTGATGTCGTAGAGCAAAGTGGTGGTTTGTGGTTGTTGTTGACATCGAGTGTTGGGACGGTGGAAGTTAGGGACGACAAGCTATATACCCAAAAATATTCTTATATTTCACTAACTCCACCCAAACTTTAATCATCTTCCTAAAACTCCATAACTTTAAAGTTTAATACATATTTCTCCCTCAATCGAAGTTTCAAATACATAACCACGCTAGAAGACATAACCATGGTTTGATGCTTGTAATGATGGCTTAAAGTATCCTTAAACTGAACTAACATTTGAACTGGTCCTAAAGACTTGATTACCCAACAAAAAAAGTTTATGGGTTATCTTCATTTTCCAACTTTTTCCCCGTAAAAACTCTAAATCGAATGGGATGTCGAAATTGAAAAGGAAAAGTGAAACAAGAACTTAGGCGGTGATCTAAATGGAGTTAACCACTCGAAGTTCCGAAACGTTATGTTTGAATGTGAGTATGAAATCGTAAAATGAGTAGCAAGATTTGTTGGTGTTTATTTTAATTCATGAGATTAAAGAAAATTTAAGAGAGGTTTAAGGAAGGAGTTGGTAGGCATCACCACAAATAACAACAGTTGTGAGAAAATACGTAGCCTCGGAAACTTTAGCCTTGGTGACCAGCCTTACAAGCTTACATGCATCTTTTTTTTCTTTTTTGTCGAAATATATGCATTAAGTTAAGTTAAGAGTTTTACATACGGATAAGAGTCCATTCTCCTAGCCGAAGTAGCTAAACTATCTACCATGCTAAGTTCAGTTCTAGGAACATGAACAAAAGAAAATACATAAGATTTACTAAGCATTAAGATGTCTTGGAGAAGGATGGTGGAAGTTTTTTGACATAGTGGAGAGCCATTTGAAGTAGCATGGTACTTTTACAGGAGAAGCACTAATCTTGCACAATCATTCTTGACATATATGTCTTTGTATCCAAGAGTGTTGACTGCAAGAATTGCATCTCTAACTCCAATAGCTTTAGCTTGAAAAGCGCTTTCAACCGGAGGAGCTAATGAAGAGCCATAAGTAAGAATGTCTCCATGTCGGGTGAGCAGCCAACCAATCATAATTCTGTCTTGAGTAGAGATCCAAGAAGCATCTGTGTATAAAACAAGAGCATTAGAATCTGTTGTTACTGTTTGTAAATTGAGGGGTGAGAACAACAAAGCATCCCTAGCACTATAATTGTCATGGTTTTGTATGGATTGCCATTCTTGAAAACTTCAAATAGCCATATTAATAACCTCTGGAATGCTTCTTTTAATACCATTGAAGAACATATCATTTATGAACTTCCATATTCTCCATAACAAATAAACTGAAAATTCTGGAGAGTGGTGGATATGATGTTGGTTATTCTGAAGCAATTCCTTTAAAACCAGTATATGGTTTGAATCATCTAAGACGGAGGGAAGAGAAACCATGGGGGAAAGTGACCAAATTTCTTTGGATACTCTGCACTGAAAGAAGAGATGCAATATAGATTCAAGAGCTTCCCCACATAAATAACACGTTGGATCAACTGGAATCCTTCTTTTAACCATTTCTAAACCCAGTGCTAGGCTTTTGTGAATCATTTTCCAAAGGAAATGTTTGAGTTTGGGTTGTACTGATAAAGACCAAACTGATCTAGACACTTCACTTGATTATGAGCTAAGTAAATCTGAATTGTGAAATTGGTTAAGATACCTCCTGTAACCAGGTTTATCTGCAACCCTGATATGGAATAATCCCATATAGGTTTATCTGCAACCCCAAATGAGGATGGCCTGATTTGAGATAACATAGTGAGATCCTCATTCTCAAGACAGGAGGAAGTAGAGGAGAGATTCCATGTAAATCCATGAGCTAAGATTAAAGTGTCCACTATCCTGTCCAGGTCTACAGAAGTTGAAGTGCAGAAGAATATGTATGTTTGGGCAACCATTTACCCTTTCAAATACGTATTGTTTTGCCATCTCCAGTCTCCTAATGGATGTTGTCTTTGATCAATTGCAGACCTCTATGAATACTCTTCCAACCATAGCTATGTCCTTGCTTGTATTCAGAGTCTAAGAGAGAAGATTTAGGAAAATATTTTGATTTGTATACCTGGCTTAGTAGGAGATCTGGTTCATTGAGCATCCTCCAGCTCTGCTTAGCAACTAGGGCAGTATTGAAAGCCTCTAAATCTTTAAAGCCTACACTTCCAGTATCTTTTGGTTGAGTTAGCTTCTGCCAGGATATCCAGTTTATACCAGTTTTGGCTGCTGTAGATTGCCACCAAAATTTACGCATCAGGGCTGTCACCTTTTTTAAAAGTGAAGCTGGTAAAAGAAAGCAAGACATCAGGTAAGAGGGTTTTGTTGTGATCACAGCTTTCAAAAGTGTCTCTTTACCAGCACAGGATAAGTATTGAACATACCAGTTTGAAGTTTGGCCTTGACTCTCTGTAGAATATAGGAGAAAGAATATGATCTATTCTTGCCAATGAGCTTAGGCATTCCTAAGTACTTACCCAAACCACCAATATGCCTTATTCTAGTTAATCTTAAGACCATTCTTTGAGTGCCCAATGTACAGTTGTGACTGAACAAGACAAAAGACTTTTGAAAATTAAAATGCTGACATGATAGTTTGCCATAGAGTTGCAAGGTGTGCTTTAGGTGCCTACAATCATCATCATAAGCTCTGGAAAAAATCAAACAATCATCTGCAAAGAGCATATGAGAGATTGATGTCCCCCCTCTGCTAGCCTTGTATCCAAACATTAGCTTTCTTCTAACCAAATCTTGCAACATAAAAGATAAACCTTCGGAAACCAACATATATTAATATGGGAAAATTGGGTCTCCTTGCCTAATGCCATTAGTTGGGGGTAATATGACTATAAGGGATACCATTTATCAGGACAGAATAAGTTGGTGATGAGATACAACTATAAATCCAGGTGCACCACTTTTATGAGAATCCCAATTTATGTAACATGAACATCAAGAATTGCCACCTAACTTTATCAAAAGCTTTAGTTATGTCAAGTTTTAAAGCCATGGATGGTACTTTTGTTTTTCTAGTTGTTAGTGAGTGTACCATCTCCTGAGGAATCAATATATTATCAGTAATTTTTCTTTGGTTGATGAATGTTGATTGATTGATAGAGATAATACTGTGGAGAATGGGTTTGAGACGGTTGGCCAATACTTTTGATATTAGTTTGTAAGAAATATTTTCCAAACTAATTGGTCTGTAATCTTTAGGTTTTGGGGGTTTTTAACTTTAGGGATTAAACACAGGTAAGTATGATTTATCCCATGAAGGCAATATACTTTGTGCAAAGAACTGATGGATATACCCTCTGCTTTATGGCTTCCTCTTTGAGAATAGCCTGTTCTAGCTGTGTTTTAAGTTCCCTAAGTTGACAGTAGTCCACCTGATGTGCTTCATAGATATTATGTATTTGGAGTTTTAGTTCATGGATGAGCTTGGCAGAGTTCTGGTTGTTGTCCTTTATCTACTTAATTAGACCATGTCCGCAATGCTGAAGAGCCTCCATAAACTGTGCAAGGGATAAATGATGACAATGTGTAACCAATATGTTTTCAACCTCTTGTTTAAACTCTGGGGAATCTTTCCATCTGCCATCATATATGAATATAGGTTTACCCTTCCATTTCCTTTCAGTTGTATCAAGAAGCACAGGTCTACCGTCAGATGAATTCCAGTTAAGAAGTGTAACAAATGCACAAGGGAACGTCTCTAGCCAGTCTGCATTACCCATTGCACGATCAATTATGGTTTTCACAATGTGCTTGTACCTCTTTCCACACCATGTGTATTTACCAGCATAAGATCTTACATCATAAATTCCAAGTGAGCCAATCAAGGTTCTGAAATGAGAGAAGGAAGCTTATGTACGGGATGGGCCCCCAAACCTCTCCGAGTTTGATCTTATTTCATTAAAATCACCAAGATACAGTTGAGGAGTGGGAGGTAGACTGTAACTGCCAGAAGAACATTAAGAAAATGCCAAAAGTGATTGCATTCCAGGTGTGAAGGAGGACCATACAGGTAAATAAGCTTGAAATTTTGACCATCAAATTTCAACCAAAACACGTTATAGTGAGGGGATGGAGACACAAAAGGCTCAATACATACCTCCTGCTTCCAAAAGACTGCTAATCCTCCTTTTCTACCCACTGGGATGCTACATAACTACCTGTATATCCTAGCCGAGAACATATATTTAGTACAAAAGTGTCCTCTATCATAGTTTCCGTAAGGAACATCAAATCCGGGTTATACTTGGATTTGATACCAAAAAGATTTTGGACTATCAGGATGTTCCTAATTCCCTGACAGTTCCAATGACATATTCTCATCCTGAGGGGGTGGTTTCGGGGTATCCACCCTTCCCTTAATGAGTAATGAAGAATCAAACTTTGGTAGAAGTTGTTTACTTGATGATGCAGTGTCGTCAAGGACTAGAGCTTCAACTTTACATTTTCTTGTATTCTAAGTGAGAAACTTACCACTTCTCTGCATTGATTGAATGGCTGGAACAATGGGAATATCAGGTAATCCGGCTAATGGATCATATGGCAATTCTAAAGGGATATACTGGGGAACTTCAGCATCGTGATTATCATTACATATTGTCTCATCATGCCTGAGAGATCCATACTTGAAGCAAAACTTACGAAGTTTATCAAATTGGAACCTGATTAATGTGGGGGCTTCAGCTCTCTGAAATTGAATATGCAGAGCAAATATGAGTTTGGTACTAACATCCATTGTTATCTTGGCCCAAGCTTCAATTGTTTTCTCATTATATGGCTCCTTTAGTCTAACCTCCTCCACTGTCCCAAGATTCTGTCCAATTTCTCGTAACATAGCTTCATCTCGATAGTCATTAGGAATATTGATGAATTTGACCCAGAACAAAATGGTTTGAAGGTAGTCCGGAACAATCGGCGAGTCCATCGGTATGTAATGAGCATCCAGTCCTTGAAAGTCCATGGGACAGCTTCAGGGACATGCATGAGGCGATGCTCTGTTTTAAAGAAGAACTAAACCGTTTGATCATCAATCACCCTGCTAGTAACTCTGTTTTCCAATTTCCAGGCACGAGATAAACTTTGTTTTAAGGCATGGACCCTTTGATGAGCTGAATTAACACATTGAACAAGGAGAGTGAGACGATTATGAGATTCACGTCGTTGCTGACCATCAATAGTTAGGCAATCAGAGCCCATGTTCAGGTTCTGCAAGTTTTTCTGAAGGTTATCCGCTATTGAAGAATTGTGGAAAGATTGAATAGTGTAAGCAGAGACTTATCTGGAGAAAAGAAAGGATGAAACCGCAAGATACGGAGGTAGATAACGCATGCAGCGAAAAGGAAGCCCTAGAAACATGGAGACGAAGAAGATAGATTAGATCAGAAAGAGACCGGAGTTCAACCAGAAATCGCCATTCCTAAGTCACACACACAAGCTTACATGCATCTAACTGCGACCAAAACAAAAGAATCCCAGTATTTTCTTTTTGGAAAAGGAACTTTTATATTTAAAGCAAGAGACCAAAAAGTACATGGCATATCCCATTAGTGTTCTAAATTAAATTAATAGTCCAAGACAATCATTTTCCATAATCTGAAACTTTTTGCCAAGCCCAATTAGTAAAGCCCTCGTTTGATTCTTCTAAGTAGTATCACGTTTCTTTTATCGCAGATCAGTAATTGAAGCAATAACTCTTCAACCGCTTCCTCCTTGTATGTTCATCTGTTTCTCTTTCCAGATCGGGTGTAGTTTTGTTGATTCCAAAATATTTTGCATTGCATATCGTTATTCCACCTTTAATCTTCTTTTAATGATCGCCCAGCCATGTTTGAAGCATGAAGCTTGCAGCTGAATAGTTCTAATGCTTCAATGATGCCAACATGTCTTTAATCGTTATGCTGGTATTAGTTAGTAATATTTCCCTATATGGATACTTTTGTGTAGTCTATTATTTCGTTCAGTCCATAGGAGGTATATAGGTCTATCATGCTAAGATATGTAGTTTTCCTCACTGGTTTTACCCTGTTTTGATTTTTCAAAGATACTAGAGTGCCTTCCCATGATCTGACAGGGGAAAGTAGGTATCTTCTGCTTGTCGCTGACCAACTCTCCCATGAGAAGTTACACTCAAAATAAATGTGGTTTATAGTCTTCAGATGAAAGCGATGGAGGAGACAACTTGGATCAATATTTAATCCCAAAGAAATAAGGCGATATCTTGTGGGGCTCTTATTGAGAATCATCAGCCATGTTAAGAAATTATGTTTGGGTATCCCACCCTTGTTCCACACCAATTTATACCAATCAACTTTAAATCCACATGATTTAAATTCCTTGTAAATATATCGTGTTGATGATTTATTGGCTCCGGCGATCCATTGATAGGTGTCTTCCTCCTCAAACAGAGTGATACTCACTAGATGAGTTTGAAAGTTTACTTGTGCATCAGAACGGGCTGGTAGCAAGGACTATCCAGAGCCTGTCTAGTCATCACATACATATGAGTTTAAAGGAGTGCCCATTAGCCTTGGTGTATTATTTCCTATGTAGTCAAGGAGATTCCTATATGGAGTCCAATTCTCATGCCATAATAGGTAGGTATTTCCCTTTCTAATCTTCTTGTAAATCATTGGGAAAACTGTATCCTTCAGTTTTAAAATCTTTTTTGTCAACCATGTGAATTGCTGCTTTGGTTTAGTGCAACAAAAGGAAGAGGGACGATTTTGAAGTACCCAGTTGATGAACCAAGCAACCCACAAGGATCCAGATTTAAAGAAAATCATATACACCAGCTTAACCATTGAAGCCTCGTTCCTAGGGAGTAGATCCCGTATTCCCAACCCTCCTTATGTCTTTGATACTGTAACTTTTCCCCATGATACTCTTGGGTGATTAATTCCAACATATTTTCCATGCCACAAGAAAGAGCTTGACAAAGTATTGACCATCTTGACACACTTTGTTGGAAGAAAAAAAGCTCATGTGGAGAAAAATGATATACCATAAATTACTGAGTTTAGAAGCTGAAGACAACCAGCAAAAGATAACATCCTAGTCGACCAAGATGTTAGTTTTTCTTTGACATTTTGGATTAGAGTTGCACAATTTCTAAGCATCATTTTTTATGGGTTAAGGGGACACCCAGGTGATATAAGACTCCATGGAGAGTCTTTGGCTGTGGAAGATGAGAAAAAACACACTAGCTTTCACGCTCTCTCATGCTGGTTCAATGGGTGAAGGTGTATCGATATGAGATCAAACAAGCTCGCTATAACGCTCTCTCTTATAGGATCAGTAGATGGAAGTGAAGATGGATCGAACACACCACATAGACTATGGAAGGATCTCTGAAACAGCAAGCAAGCTCTTCCAATGGTGAATCCACACATAAAGGACAAAAGCTCAAATCTCTACAAGTACCACTTGAAAGAGAGGAAAATGCAACTTTATTAATCAACATAAAGGTCTGAGGTTTACAAGGCTGGAGGGGAACCTTATATAGTGGTTATTCAGCTTAACACCTAACTAGGTCGACAAAAATTCAATAGAAAGACTAAAAAAAACATGACTTGCAAAATAAAACAACAAAGCGTTTAAACACACAAAACATAAATGTTTGCAAACTTAAAAAAAAAAAAACAAAAATTCTAAATATAGTCTTGGGCTTGAAATTTTTTCTTTTGAAACCTTATATGCTTTAGATAAACTCAGTTTAACCTGCATAAATTTTATAGATTGAAAAACCTGATTTTGGCTCGGTTTGTGCAGTTTAGGAGTTGAAATGCAATATGCTTGTTCTGATCCCTCCAGCTTGAATCCTTTTATAATTTCTTCTTCTTCTAGTCCCTTGATGCTTATATGAGAGTTATCTTCAAGCATTTCTACGTGGTTAGCTTCATAATCCTCTTCTTGCCTTGTTTTCTCTCTAATTGCCAGCTGACTTGTATTGAGTGTATCTTCTAGATCAAGAATGGTCATGGAGTGATTCTTGTTGTGTTGAGCTCCATTTCCTATCAAAAAATAGAATTATATTGTTTGGACTGAGGCTGGATCTCCTTGATGCTCAAATGGACGAAATTCTCTAGCAACTCTTCATTTAAGCCATCCGGACTATTTTTGGTGAAGCCTCCAAGTTCCATAGAGATTATTTAAATCTGGATCATATCATTGAACTCTTCTCTAAGCCTCCTAGCCTCGGATCATGTCATTGGAGCTTCATTGACTTGTGGTACAAGTGTTGGTTCTATGTCCTCATCATTCCCACCCTCTTCAGAAGGTTTTGACCTCAAAACTGGATCATCTGCATCATATGGAGAAAGATCAGCAACATTGAAGCTATGTGATATATTGAACTCACCTGGAAGTTCCAATTGATATGCATTGTCATGGATCTTCTTTAGAATTTTGAATGGACCATCTCCTCTAGGTGCTAGCTTTGAACTCATGTTTTGTGGGAATCGTTCTGGTCTCATATGAAACCAAACCCAATCTCCTGGTTCAAAAACCATCTCCTTGCGTCTTTTATCAGCATGCTTCTTGTATTCTTCAGTCTTGTTCTCAAGATTGTCCTTAACCTTTTGGTGAAACTTCTTCATAAATTCTCCCTTCTTAAGACCATCTAAATTAACTTGCTCAGCTTGTGGAATTGGTGAAAGATCCAGTGGGGTTAGTGGATTGAATCCATACACAACTTAAAAAAGAGACATATTAGTATCAGAGTGAGTAGCATGGATATAAGAAAATTCAATAAAAGGCAAACAATCTAACCATATTTTCATATTTCTACCAAGAGTAACTCTAAGTAAAGTAGATAAGGTACGGTTTACCACTTCTACTTGTCCATCCGTTTGAGGATGACAAGTTGTAGAAAATACCAAGTTTGTTCCAAGCTTTTTCCATAAGGTTCTCCAGAAATGACTTAGGAATTTTGCATCCCGATCAGATACAATCGTCCTAGGTAATCCATGTAAGCGCACAACTTCGTTAAAGAATAGATCAGCTGTTTGGGTGGCATCATTAGTCGTGTCACATGGTATAAAATGTGCCATCTTTGAAAATTGATCAACAACAACAAAGACATTGTCTTTGTGTCTAATCTTTGGCAAACCTAGCACAAAATCCATAGAGATATCCACCCAAGGTGCATTAGGAATAGGTAATGGTAAATAAAGACCATGAGGATGTGACCTGGATTTAGCTTTATGACAAGCTACACATTGAGAACAATGTTTCTCCACATCTTTCTTGAGGTGAGGCTAAAAGAAATGATCAACCACTACTGCCAATGTTTATCCACACCAAAATGACCCATAAGGCCACCACCATGTGCCTCTTTGATCAGCAACTCCCTTAAAGATCCTTGTGGAATGCACAATCTCTTATCTCGGAATAAGAATCCATCATGTAGATAATATGCTCCAAATGCTCCTTTTCCACTTTGTTCATTGGCTTCTCCAAAGTCTGGATCATCTATGTATAACTCCTTGATGTGCTCAAATCCTAAAACCTTTGCTTCCATTGTAGAAATCAGTTCATATCTTCTTGATAATGCATCGGCCACCACATTTTCCTTTCCCTTTTTGTACTTTATAACATATGGAAACGTCTCAATAAATTCCAGTCACTTAGCATGCCTTCTCTTGAGTGAAGTTTGACCTCTTAGATGCTTAAGAGTCTCATGATATGTATGTATAATAAACTCATTGGATAAAAGATAATGCTGCCATGTTTCAAGTGCTCTAACCAATGCATAGAGTTCTTTATCATATGTTGGATAATTGAGCGTGGCTCCATTTAATTTCTCACTAAAGAATGCTACTGGCCTCTTCTTTTGATGTAGTACAGCCCTTATTCCCAGCCCAGATGCATCACACTCTACTTCAAACATCTCTTCAAAATCTGGGAGAGCTAAAACATGTGCTTTAGTTAGGCATTCTTTGAGGGTTTTGAAAGCTGTTTCTTGAGCTACTCCCCATGAAAATGGTGTATTTTTCTTGATCACAGCAGTCAGGGGTGCTGCTATAGTGCTAAAGTTCTTCACAAAACGTCTATAGAAACTTGCAAGACCATGAAAGCTTATAACATGACCAGTTGTAGTTGGTGTAGACCATTCTTGAATTGCGTTGATTTTATCTTCATCAACATGTAATCCCTGTCTACTCACAACAAAACCTAAGAAAACAAGCTGATCAGTACAAAATGTGCACTTCTTGAGGTTAGCATAGAGGCCTTCCTTCCGAAGTGTTTGCAAAACAAGTTCTAGATGCTTAATATGATCATATAAGCATTTGCTGTAAATGAGAATGTCATCAAAGTAAACAACAACAAATTTTCTTATAAAAGACCTTAACACCTAGTTCATGAGACGTATGAAGGTGCTTGGTGCATTTGTCAAACCAAAAGGCATGACCAGCCACTCATACAACCCTTGTTTTGTCTTGAAGGCGGTTTTCCATTCATCTCCTTCACGCATTCTCACTTGGTGATAACCACTTTTGAGATCTACCTTTGAAAATATGGTTGCTCCACTCAGCTCATCTAACATGTCATCTAGACTCGGAATTGGATGCCTATACTTGATGGTAATGTTGTTTATTGCTCGGCAATCCACACACATCCTCCATGTGCCATCTTTCTTTGGTACTAAAATTACTGGTACAACACAAGGACTAAGGCTTTCCCGGATGTATCCCTTTTCTATCAACTCACGAACTTGCTTCTCAAATTCTTTAGTCTCTTCCGGGTACATTCGATATGCTTGTTTGTTGGGCAATGCTGAACCTGGAACAAGATCAATTTGATGTTATATACCTCGAATTGGAGGCNTCAAATTGGAGGTAAACCAGGTGGTATCTCTTCTGGAAAAACATCCTTAAATTTATCTAAGAGAGCCTTAATTTCTGTTGGAAATTCTAATTCATCTAGGCCTGCACTTAGACATTCTTTACGGTGCCCTTGGCACTCATGGCTTTAGAAACAGCACTAGGAGATAAATAAAGACTAGATTTACTTACCTCACTTTCTTTTCTCATATGCACTTGTAATTAATGTACTTCAGATGGTGAAAGAGGTGCAAGAGTGTACTTACGGTCTTTGTGCATAAATGTGTACTGGTTGGTGCGTCCATCATGATTAGTAGCTCGATCAAATTTCCATGGTCTACCAAGTAAAAAATGTCCAGCTTGCATAGTAACCACGTCACAAACAATTTGATCTTGATATTTTCTAACACTAAATGGAACAGCAACTTTTTCGGTGATTTTCAGCTCGGTTTGATCATTGAGCCATCTCAACTTATATGGTTTAGAATGCTTAGTCTTCTCAAGTCCTAATCTGTTAACCATATACTTCCTATCCACATTAGTACAAGAACTACAATCTATGATCAAATTACATACCTTGATTTTAATGGTGCATCTAGTGTGGAAGATGTTCTCTCTTTGCATTTTATCTTCAGGTTGCACAAGAGCACTTAACATTCTTCTGGACACAAGTGATTCACCAACATTAGGGTATTCAACTTCATTCTCTTGATCATTAGCATCATCATCTTGCTCATCTTGGGATTCATAATCTCCATTGTTGATTAGAATCATCACCCTTTGATTTGGGCATTCCCTAGAGATGTGTCCTCTTCCCTGGCACTTAAAACATGTTATATCATGAGTTCTTTGAGTATCATAAGAGCTCTTACCTTGTTCTGTTCGGTTAAACTTAGGAGCCTCTGCATTCTTTCCTTTGAAGTGAGAATTTACCTCAATCGATTTTCCTTTGTCAAGAGGTTTAGGATTACTTGATGCCCACATTTGAGAGTTTTACCACGGTTTGACAAGGCTGATTTTCTTTTAATTTGCTGCTCAACTTGGACAGCAAGGTGCAGCTACTCATGTAAGCTATTGTATTGAGATCTTTCCACCTTTCTAGCAATTCGCTCTTGTAATCCATCAACAAATTGAGTCATTAAAGCTTCCTTTTATTCTTCTAACTCCAGCGAGTTCATAAGATTTTCAAAATACTCATCTACATTTCTGGTTCCCAGCGATAACTTACAAAAACGTTTTTGTAAGTCTCTATGATAATGTTCAGAGACATACCTAAGTCTTAGAAGGTATTTCATGTCAGTCCATGTTGCTACAGGTGCAAAATGTTGCCTCCTTCTTTTAGCTACAATTCTGTCCCACCATGCAAGTGCATTATATGTGAGTTGTGCTGCAGCAACAACAACCTTCTTGCGTTCATTATACCCATAACATTCAAAAATATGCTCAAGTCTTCTCTCCCAATCCATATACGCTTCTGGATTTGATCTTCCTACAAAAGTAGGAGGGGTTAACTTAATATTATAATTTTGTCCACGTGCTTCTCCTTCTCGGAATGGGTTTCTCCTTAGAGGATCTTGTCTCCTATGTGGTTGATACTGAAAAGGATCAGGTGGATCATCCTCTAGTTCAGGCATGTCATCTTCATCTTCATCCTCATATTGGTTATTCTGGTTGATTGGAGCTCCTCTTATAGGTTAACGTCTAGGCTGCTCTAAACGCCATATTCGTTCTCCAAACTCCTGTCTCATCGTTCCAACAACAAGAGTAACGTTTCTCATCTCTTCTCTCATGGCATTTAACATCTGTAAGAGTGCATCTTGTTGATTTCCATCACCATTAGCCATTTTCGTCACTTCTTATGCTTACACAATAGCAAACAGATCAAAATACCAAAAACAGAAACTGAATGGTCACAAAAACTCAAAACATATCATATTTCTCAAAAATGACAACCAGCAACTATAATGAACAAAATACTAAACACAACCTAAAAAAAGAATCTAGACACTTTTTATTTTACTTTCGTTTTATAGACTCAAACAGAACAAAAAAAAACCCAGAAAACAGAAACAGAAGATGAACGGACACAAAGTGACAAAACTGAAAATATCCCTTTGTCTCTGATACCAAATGATATAAGACTCCGGGGAGAGTCTTTGGCTGCGGAAGATAGGAACAAACACGCTGGCTTTCACGCTCTCTTGTGCTGGTTCAGTGGGTGAAGGTGAATCAATACGGGAACAAACAAGCTAGCTATAACGTTCTCTCTTGTAGGATCAGTAGATGGTTCGAACGCACGACATACACTATGGAAGGATCTCTGATACAGCAAGCAAGCTCTTCCAATGGTGAATCCACACACAAAGGACAAAAGCTTAAATCTCTACAAGTTCCACTTGAAAGAGAGGAAAATGCAAATTTATTAATCAACAAAAAGGTCTGAGGTTTACAAGGCTGTAGGGAAACCTTATATAGTGGTTCTTCAGCTTAAGACCTAATTAGATTGACACGAATGTTGAAATTCAAATGTCTAAGACTAAGAATGATGAAGAATCATGAAGAAGAAAGAGAGAGAATGCGAGCTAAGGAATTAAGAAAATGGAGTTTTTTTCTCCTTAATCAAAAACATGTTCAACACATTACATTTAAATAGAAAAAAGGCATAAACAAGTTCAAACGGTCGAAAATCCCAAATTAGAAAGATTCGGGTGCCTCGGCCAAGTGTGCCAAGACAAATCAGGCTTTCGCGTGTGTCAGGCCTAGCTCACTCGCGCGTGGCTCGCAGAACAATGCACATAACTTGTCTCGTGATCTTCTTGGGTCAAATGTCAACTTGCTTGAGATATTTTCTTCTAGAAGCTCCCTCAACATGTTAGAAATGTTTTCTAACTCATTTGGTGAGAAAGGCCTTGATAGACCCATTTATGCGCATTGTCAACTAGGCCTGGCCCGATGGCCTAGCCCGATGGCCTGATGGCCAGATTGTCTTGATGATCCATCTTGGCCAAGTCTTCCAGAAACTTGTCTCTTCTTATTTCTTGATTGTTTTTCCTCTTGTCTCAATAACGAATTCAAAAGAAAGACTCAAAACAACAGAACTTGCAATTTAAAACAACAAAGCGTTTAAATATACAAAACAAATATGTTTGCAGACTTAAAATAAAATAAACCAAAGAGATAAATCAAGTCTTGGACTAGAAATGTTTTCTTTTGAAGCCTTATATGCCTTAGATAAACTTAGTTTAACCTGCATAAATTTTATAGATTGAAAATACCTGATTTTGGCTTAGTTTGTGCGGTTTAGGAGCTGAAATGCAATTTGTTTGTTCCGGTCCGTCCAGCTTGAATCATTTGATAATTTCTTCTTATTCTAGTAAATTAAGGCTTGTATGAGAGTTATCTTCAAGAATTTACATGTGGTTAGCTTCAGAATCCTCTTCTTGCCTTGTTTGATCTCTAATTGCTAGCTGACTTGTATTGAGTGTATCTTCTAGCTCATGAATGGTCTTAGAGTGATTCTTGTTGTGTTGAGATCCGTTTCCTATAAAGAAAATAGAATTACATTGGTTGTACTGAGGCCAGATCTCCTTGAGGCTCAAATGGACGAAATTCTCCAACAATTCTTCATTTAAGCCATCCGAGCGTAAGTTAACTTCTGGACTGTTTTTGGTGAAGCCTCCAAGTTCCATAGAGCTTATTAAAGCCTGGATCACATCATTGAACCTTTCTTTAAGCCTTATAGCCTTGGATTGTGTCATTTGAGCTTCATTGACTTGTGGTACAAGTGTTGGTTCCATGTTCGGTTCGATGTCCTCATCACCAGGTACCTTACAGTTAGAAAAACAAGTGATTTATGTTAGGCTTGTGATCTCCTCATCAGTTAAGCCAGAAGTATAAAAGGTGGATTTCTGAAGGCTTATACTCAACCACAAGATTGATTTAAATCCTCTCAGTATTTATATGATATTTCTTACAAAATCCAGCTTCCCATAAGTGAAGATCAATAAGTCGTTTGCAAAGCAAAAGTGCGCAATCCGAAGGTCTTTAAATTTGTGATGATAACCTATTATTTCCCTCTAAGGCAGCTTTATCCAATGGAAGTGATAAACCGTTGAGACCTAGAACAAATAGATAGGGGATAGGGGATCCCCCTGCCTATATGACACACTCAGGATTTAACCAAAATATATTCACTGCAACTGCACAGCAAAGGCGTATATGAGGGATCAAATCCACGTAGACCAAGAACGTACGACTCTCAGTTAAAAATCAAATCAAGCTAGGAAAATATTTAAAATTATGATTATGATTTGAAAATAGAATTACCGATAAATTAATAAACAGTTGTAAAACAAATAACGAAAACGCTAGGCAAAAGGAAAATCCACAGGTATTCAGGTTAGAGGTGAAGGTTAACATGCAAGATTTTCTTTGAAAATAGTTCCCAACTCTAAAGACAACAGTAGACTAATCTTCTCCCGAAGTATTAGATCCCTATGTTTAAATCACTAAAGAAAAACTCATGCGGTATTTAGATGATTTAAATATGCATTTCAATTCAAATTCGATATGTTCATAAGCCTCTAAGACAATACTCTCACAAGCAAAGGCACTTATTCATCTAGATTAGATCAGACTTCTAAACCAAATCCCTTTGAGTTTATAATTATAGGATCAATGAACTAGTTAGCTACTCTAATTCATGTAGTAGACTAAGAACCTAACAATTTTAATCCATTCTACCAAACCCTAACATTCAGACTGGTTTCCTTGCGAGAACCCCTAAACCTAACAAATAGATTACTAAGACATGATAACAAGAAAAAAAGTTATAGAAAGAGTTGCAGAAAATAAAAACCACATTGAATATAATGAAATCAAAGTTCATAAATCCTCTTAAATACAGAAGTAGATCCCTTATCTCTGAAAAATTCTATAAAAACTAATAATGTGTTGTGTCTCTCAAAATAAGCCAAAAGGCTTTTATAGTCTCTAAAATAAAAGGAAAATAATAACCCAATAAGAAAAACTAAAAATAAGCCTTGAGGACGAATGCATCTTTTTGCTTGAATTCACTCTTCTTCGTGTAAAGGGAACGATCGATCCATGCTAGGATTGATCGATTTGTGCTTAAAAAGGGATCGATCGATCTAGTATGGATCGATCGATCCAAGCTAGGATCGATCGATCTCCTCAATGCAATGTCTAGATTGATCATGTTTCAACGTTGATCGATCCTTCGGTCTTTATTTAGTCCATCTGCACCTGAATTTTTTTAAAAATCATCCTTCTCACTCCAGAACGTCCCAAACACCTAAAATCCTGAAAAAATGCTAAAAGCACAAGGAAAACACTCGCATAATGCCAAATAGTAATTACAAATACCCCCCCCCTATAAAGCGTTAAAACCGAGTGATATCAACTCCCCCAGACTTAGATCTTTGCTTGTCCTCAAGTAAAGCAAAACCAAATCTAAAGAAGAGGTTTGAAAACTGGACCACACAGGAACTCTCAGAATCTCAACAACCCCAAGTTCAGATATCAAAAACTAAAAAAAACTAATCCTAGACAACCACTGCAAATGAACTGTTTACCGCCACGTGACTGTATTTGTTCCTAATATCAATATTTACACACAAGATATAAGAATGATCATTCTTATATGTAAAAATGTAGTAACAATTTTCATAACTACTTACAACAATATCAACAAATTTAGGCCTCAAAGCTCTACCATCCGCATGTGTGTGTTCGGCAATCCAAATCCGACTCCTACTAATCTTCCTTGGATCTAGACTCTTCATTTTCTTTATAACCAAAAAGATAAAATAATGAATAATCTTTTTCATAGGATTGATTTCAAAATTCATTTTAATTACCATTTCATAAAATAATCTAAGCATTCCTTTGCGATTTGTTGTGTGAGGTATATATTTTTTTTCTCGACTCTTTGTACTTATTACTTGTTTCCTACAACAACAATACTAAATTAAAGCTAAAAGACANAGAAGACAATATGACCATTACAGCAACATTAACAACCTTGAACGTGTGAGAGGTCTTGCTCCTAACCCATGAGTTCCATACTTGAGAAGATGGGATGTTATTGGGTTTTAAAGTAATCCTCTCAGCAACACTTTTGGCATTTTTTACTTGTGCCACCAGCCTTGACTTCCCAGCCC
>OVBE01000020.1:0-88821 GCA_900406425.1 Iberis pinnata | reverse complement strand
AGCTTTTGCCCACATAATCTAAGACCTAAACCTAATTTTAAGTCTTGATTCAACAAAAATAATGTTCAACATTTTAAATTTGGCTAAATAAATACCAAAATTTTGTTCGTTAAACCAAAATAGACCTCACGTTAGTCAAATTTAATGATCCAATAAATTTAACTAACATTGAATTTAATTTGTCTCAATCAACTAAAGATAGATATTAATTTGACAAAGTTAACATTAATTGAAAAAATTTTCAGACTACGTAATAATTAAAAGTTTTTTTTATATATTCCGATAACATGAAGATTTTTCTGACTATTCTTCTATTATATTTTACTTAGTGTATTAGTCAAAAATAAAGTAAAATTTATAATATTTTTTAATATTTGATTAGTCATTATTTGTTTATTATTCTTTTTTTAACGATTGTTTATTACTCTTTTATACATACTCAATCATTATTTAAATTTTTTGAAAAATAAAATTATAAAGAAACAATACATTTTGATTAGTTGGTCATATTTTGATAATAAATAAACAATACCACTAAATTATAGTTAGATTTTGATCAAATCAATGTAACAGTATTAATAAAAAAAGTTGTTTGTTGATTATTTGAAAAAGACTTTAAAACAAAGATGGGGATGATTTTATGGCAATACTTGAAGGAATAATCTATAAGTGCTAATAATGTAAGAATATTTTGCTTCTTACGAAGACATAATATTTTCAGTTTGCTGTATATTAGGGAAAAAAAGACATATGCGTTTGTGATATTTGTGGAGCAACTAAGATTGTTTGATACATCTTGCTTCTTACGAAGACATAATATTTTCAGTTTGTTATATATTAAAAAAAAGATATATGTGTGTCTGATATTTGTGGAGCAACTAAGATTGTTATATATTTTTAAAATCAAAATTCTAAATGTTATATTGGAAAAAATAATATACTTTTAAAGCATTGCATCCATTGTTGTTATAAATATTTCCATTAGTATTTTTAATAAAATATTTAGATTAAAAAAGATCATAAACCAAAAGATGAAATATCACAAAATTTTAAAAGAAATCATATCAATTTTAAATCACCTAAAGTCATAAATATATAAAATCAATTTAAATGATTTCAAAAGATTATTTTAATACTCTATATATATATATATATGTTTTGATTGGTTTGAAAAATGAAACTAGAAATTCCCTTTATATTATCTGTTGTTTTTTTTTTTTTGCTAAGTACAAATCCTCAAAACTGTTTATTTATGTTTGGTTGTGGAGATTGTACAATATTTGTACAGTATTCACAATATTTAATTTATCAATCTAGCTCTTTTTTCCTTTACCGTTTTAATTATTTGAAAATGTTTAATATAGCTAATATTATATCACAAAAATTAAATAACATTATGACTTTGATTGGTAGCATGATGTATGATTGATTTTTTTTTTGTCAAACGATGTATGATTGATTTACTTTGAGTTATGGGTATAACTCATACTTAACTCAAAAACGTTACCAACCAAGCAATAAAAATAAAGAAATTAGAATTTGAAGTTGAGTTATATTGAGTTATAGTCGATTTATAATTTTGGTTATGTTCATTGTAAAATTGATAATGCAAAAAATTATGTCTAACATCATGTATTACTTATTAATAATTGAGTTGATGTATCTATATACATGCAAAGCCAAAACTATCAACAAGAAAATACTTCTTTTTCACCAACTGAGCTCCAGAATTATAATCAATGTTAATTAGTGTCATAATTTAAAGTTCATATATGAATTTCTATTGTCACCAAGCTTGTGCAATGGAAATACATCGATAACCTCAATCAAAAATATTCAAACCTTTTAGTTATGAATTTATAGAAGTTACATTACATCATTCAAATGATCATGCATTTTATACATAAATTGCTAAAATAAAACATATTCTGGTTAAGGGAACAACAATACATAAATAAAATAAAACCAACTACATATAGATAGATGGAGAATGATCTTACTACTTTACACCAAGAGAGATATAAAGAGACTCTGATATGTCATTGAGAGTGTACACTAGAGGAAAGAAGTCAAGATAAGGAAGGTTCAGAGGACAAAAGGAGGAAGATGTCGCAGAAGAAGCTGAGCTGGCTCCAAAGGTTAGTGACAAGTAAATTTTAGTTAGAGTAGTTATGGAGTCTGTTAGAGTTTGTTAGTTTTTGTTGATTAGTTGTTAACCGTTTGTGAGCTGAGACTTATGTTTATAAATAAGTCTCTGCAGGTTTAATTGGGTTTTCATGCTTGTGCGTCTTAAGAAATTTGTGAAATCAGAGATTGTTCTGATTAGGTTTGGATTAGAGAACAAAGATTAAGCTTTGTACCTTCTTCCAGTTTGTAATCCTTTGGTTGTTGAAATAAAGAGGCTCAAGTTCTTAACAGACTCAACGTAACCTCACTACTTCAATGGCTGCAAGTAAGTCTTCATATTTTGCTCCAGTTACTTCCTTTACAATCTGACCTGAAGAAAACCAGTAAAATTCATCCTTCTTTAATAATTTTGTTAAAGGTTTAGCTATAAGGCCATAATTTCTCACAAATCTTCTATAATACCATGTCAAACCCAAAAAACCATGTAGTTCTTTAACTGATTTCGACTCTGGCTAATGGTGAACATCTGAAATTTTAGTAGGATCAGTGGCCACTCTAGTGTCAGTGATAATATGCCCCAAATACTAAACTTATTGTTGACTAAATGAACATTACTTCTTGTTTGTAAACAGTTTATATTGTACAAATGCATTCAAAACCACCATCAAATGACCCAAATGCTCTTGCAAAGATGAATTGTAAACCAATATATCATCAAAAACACCAACACAAGCTTCCTTAAAAAAAGTATGAAAATTCATTCATTAGAGCCTGCAATGTTGCAAGAGCATTAGTTAAGCCAAAAGGCATTACTAAAAATTCATAATGTCTATCATGAGTGCAAAATGCAGTATTTTTAATATTATTCTCCTTCATTTGTATTTGATGATATCCTGATCTTAAATCCAGTTTTAAAACAATTTAGCTCCATAAAGCTCATCTAATAGCTGATCAATCATGAGAATGGAAAACTTGTCAGGGATAATAGCTCTATTAAGAGATCGGTAGTCTACACAAAATCTCCATGACTTATTCTTTTTCTTAACCAACAAAACAGGGAAGATATTTCAATGGGTTTCATTGAAGGTTTACCAAAATCTCAAGGCTTTAATGTCATATTAGTTTTGGTAGACAAGCTTAGCAAGTACAACCATTTTATCGGCTTGATTCATCCTTTAACTCCTAAAGATGTGGCTCTTAAGTCTGCTTCTGAAATTTTCAAACTACATGGGTTTCCTAAGTCTATCATATCTGACAGGGATCACATTTTTTAGTAGTTTTTGGAAATAATGCTTTAAAGTTGCTGGACAAAGCTGAAATTTAGTACTGCCTTTCATCCAAAATCCGTTGGACAGTCAAAGGTGATTAACAAATGCTTGGAAACTTATTTGAGGTGTTTCACATCTACACATCCAAAAAAGTGGGCAGGTTTTTTTTATCATGGAATAAGTTATGGTATAATTCATCGTATCACACATCTTTAAAGTGTACTCCTTTCAAGCTGGTTTATGACAGAGATCCACCTTCTCTGTTAAGATATGAAGTGGGTAGTACTTAGAATTTTGAGTTGGAAGAGTTATTATAAGAAAGAGATTCGATGTTAATCATCTGTTAAGGAGAATCTAATTCGTGCAAATGAGTTAATGAAAAATAATGTGGACAAACACAGAAGACATTTGAAGTTTAAGGTGGGTGACAAGGTTTTATTGAAGCTCATACCTTATAGACAACAATTTGTGAGTAGAAGGTTGTGTCAGAAGTTGGCTGCTCGATATTATGGACCTTATGAAGCATTACAGAGAATTGGGAAGGTTGCTTATAAGTTGCAGTTACCTTCTGAGTCTAAGATTCATCTGGTGTTTCATGTTTCTCAGCTGAAACATGTTCTAGGGAAGCATCATGAGGTTCAACAATTGCCCATTTTTGTGACAGTGGATGATGAATTGGTAGTGGAACCATCTCATGTGGTTGATATAAAGTATGATTCTGAGGGTCATATTTGGGTGTTAATTAGCTGGAAGAATTGCCAACTCATGAAGATACTTGGCTAAGAGCTACAGAAGTTAAACATTAGTTTCAAGGATTCAAGCTTGAGTAAAAGTTGGTTCTTCAATCCCGGGATATTGATATGCCATTGAGGGTGTACACTAGAGTAAAGAAGACAAGAGAAGGAAGGTTTAGAGGACAAGAGGAGGAAGATGTCGAATAAGAAGTTGAGCTGGCTTCAAAGGTTAGTGACAGGAAAATTTCAGTTAGAGTAGTTATGGAGTCTGTTAGAGTTTGTTAGTTTCTGTTGATTAGTTGTTAACAGTTTGTAAGCTAAGACTTATGTTTATAAATAAGTCTCTGCGGGTTTAATTGGGTTTTCATGCTTGTGCATCTTAAGAAATTTGTCAAATCAAAAATTGTTCTGATTGGGTTTGGATTAGAGAACAAAGATTAAGCTTTGTACCTCTCTTCCAGTTTGTAATCCTTTGATTGTTGAAATAAAGAGGCTTGAGTTCTTACAAGACTCAACCTAACCTCACTGGTTCATTGGCTGCAAGTAAGTCTTCATATTTTGCTCTAATTACTTCCTTTATAACCTTGTTATCCTTCAAGATCTTAAATGTTGGAACCATTGTAATTCCTAACTCCTTCGCCAATGGCTACAAGCAAGAGATACCTTTTAAGTGATGAAATAAGTGGCATACTCTGGCCAAAAGAAGGAAGAACAAACCTTGTTATCTTGGTTACAGTCAAGCTTAAGAAACACCATATCAAAATACTTCTCTGATAGCTCTTTATAATTGGGAGCAATTATTTTGCATGGACCACACCTGAAAAAGCCCCAAATGAGGAGGAAAATTTCAAATTATCTCAACGCCAAAACAAAGCAAGCGATAGGAACCTTATCTCAAACATTCATGTAATATTAAATGTACATTTTATATCTTTTTGTGTCCAACATGCCCACCAAACAAAAAAATGAAAATACAGAGTAGTAGAGTAGTAGCCTGATGATGTACATTCAAAAGATTATGAGTGATACTTGATAACATTGTAGTTTTAGCTAGGGGATTTGAAGTATTAGCCTTAAACTCAAAGGAATTGCAAGTAAAAAATTCACAAGAATTAGCTAAGGGATCAAAATATTAGTCCTAAAAGATAGTATTTTTCATGTTTCATGATGGCTAGAAGAGGCAAGAGAAATGTGATTGCAATCAAGTAATGCGAAATTGGGATCAATAAGAACTCGTGATCAAACACGTACCACTGAGTGTACATGTTGAGGACAACAATCTTTTCACTAGCAACTTTAACAATAGGCCAGAACGTGTCCTTGTCAACCTCAATAACTTGTCCGACAGTGACATTCACTGTTTCTAAGCTACACCTCACCATATGGGAACCGCTAATCTTCCTTAAATTAAAACCACTAACCGAATATAATATGTGTTGTTGTTTCAATTACTTTGAATGCTCAAAATCAAAACAAATCCTCACCAATTCACTCACGGATTCAAGAACACAGAGTTCTGATAACAAGAAGTAAGAAAACGATTTAGAAATATGAACAAGAACACACAAGATTTTGATTATCCAGAGTTCACCGATATGGCTATGTCTCTGGAGCCTAGCTTAGGCAGAGATTCATTAACCTCTCGCAAATCATAGATTTATCGATCTTATACAAGTGAGCTCTATTTTTGATTCAGAGCTAGTTACACGGTTATAACTATTTCAACTAACAACTAAACCGAAAAATTAAATTGAACCAAACCAGCTCCTGATTTTAAATCCAATTCAAAGCGGACAATACCAGTCCCGGTTTAGAGCTTCTTTGAAGATTGATTTCTCATCACCAAGTCTCAACAACCTCCACCTTGATGGCAATCACATCTTCATAGCTTTCTAATTGTGTCATCTCACTTCTGCTAGGCAAACATCACAGAGCTCATCAGCTCTGAGATAATCCAAGAAGACTCAAAGCCTCCTTAAACTTGAATACTGGAACCACTTTTGTTAGAATATCAGCAGGATTCTTTGATGTTGAGATCTTCATGACATTGACATCACCTTGTTCTATGATATCTCGAATGAAATGTAGCTTGTTGCTTATATGCTTAGTTCTCTCATGGAAGGTATTGTTCTTGGCTAAGCATAAAGCATTTTGAGAATCACTCCAAACTGTTAGAGACTCTTGACAGAATCCAAGCTCATCAGACAAGCCCTTTAACCATATTTCTTCTTTAATAACTTCAACCAATGCCATGTACTCTGCCTCTGTGGTAGACAAAGCAACCACATGCTGTGATCCAAACCTCCAACTTATTGTATTACCTCTTGCTTTGAACATATAACCTGTGATAGATCTTCTTCGATCTAAATCTGATGCAAAATTTGAATCACTGAAACCTTCAACCTTAAACTCTTGATCTTTCCTGACAACCAGACTCAAATTTTGTGATCCCTTGAGATACCTTAGTATCCATTTTACTGCAGACTAGTGAATCAAACTAGGCTTTAACGTAAATCTACTCACCAATCCTACTACATAAGCAAGATCAACCCTTGTACCAATCATTGCATACATAATACTTCCAATTGCATTTGCATAAGGGATATGACTCATATTTGTTTCTTCCTCGCCATATGAGACTGCAGAAAGCTTAAAATGTACCCAATAGGTGTTGACACTGCCTTTGAATCAAACATCTTGAATATGTGTAGAATTTTCTTGATATAACTTGACTGATACAATGTTAAAACTCCACCTTCCCTGTTTCTTTCAATATTCATTCCTAGAATTCTCTTGGATTGACCTAAATCCTTCATTTCAAACCTGCTGCTTAACATTCTCTTAACCTTGTTAATCTCATCCAGAATTTTAGAGGCAAGAAGCATATCATCCACATGAAGTAGAAGGTATACATATACATCATCTTTAACCCTTTTGTAATAGACACAGTGATCATATTCACTCTTCTTGAAGCCTTGACTCATCATAAACTGATGAAAACTTATATTCCATTGTTTTGGTGCCTGTTTAAGTCTATAAAAAGACTTCTGAAGTAAACACACCATATCTTCCTTTCCTTTTACCTGAAACTCATCATGTTGTTCCATGAAAATCTGTTCCTCAATATTTCCATGAAGAAAAGTAGTCTTCACATCAAGCTGTTCAAGCTCCATATTATTTTTTACTGTGACCGATAAAAGAAGACTGATGGAAACATGCTTCACTACAGGAGAGAAAACTTCTTGATAGTCAATTCCTTCCTTTTGTGAGAAACCATTTGAAACTAACCTTTCTTTGTACCTAGGCTTCTCAACACCTGAAATGCCTGGTTTCAATTTAAAAAATCCATTTACAACCTATCACCTTTCTTTTCTCTGGCCTTTTTACTAGTTTCCATGTCTGATTCTTTTCTAGTGACCTCATTTCTTCATTAGCTGCTGGTAGCCAGAACTTGATTTCACTACTGTTAATTGCATCACTGTATCATTAGGCTCTTCAGATGTCACTTCTTCTGATGCAATTAAAGCAAAATATGATACATCATAATCTGAAAACTTAGCTGGTGGAACCACATGTTTGCGAGTTCTGTCCCTAGCCAACTGATACTCAGTTATATCTTCTTCTTGATCTAATTCATCATCCATTTCAATTTCAGTTGTATTCTCATTAGCTCCACCTCGAGCTTCAGTTTCTGTCACATTCTCGTCTTTGACCTCTGGCTCTATTTGTGAAGTACTTTGAAGTTCCTTTTCTGGATGTTCTTCTACTAGAGTTTCTTCATGTTTCAGATCTTTGTAGACCTTATCTTATGAGAATACCACATTTCTACTGATGACACATTTTCTTTCTTCTAGGAGCCAAATTTTATACCATTTAACTTCAGTGGGGTAGCTTGTAAACACCCCTTTTGTTGCTCTTGGCTTGAGTTTTCCTTGATCTATATGAACATAAACAATTGAACCAAATCTTCTCAAATGTCCATAACAAGGTTTTCTTCCCAACCAAATTTCGTCAGGTATATTGTTGTCAATAGCTGAAGCAAGACTTCTGTTAATCAAATAGGTGGGTGTTGATACTGCTTCAGCCCAAAACTATTCTTCTAGACCACTTTCATTTAAGAGGCATCTAACTTTCTCCATGATTGTTTTGTTCATGCATTCAGCCACTCCATTTTTCCGAGGAGTGTATGAACAAGTCATGTGTCTCTCTATTCCATGCTGTTTACAGAAGTTGTCAAAATCAGTGTTGCAAAATTCCAAACCATTATCAATTCTGAGATATTTTACCCTTTTGTCAATCTGATTTTGAACTAGCTTCTTCCATTCACAAAACTTGCTAAAGGCTTCACTTTTGTTTGCCAGAAAATACACCCAAGCCTTTCTTGAATGATCATCAATGAGTGATAAGAAGTATTTCTTACCAGCAAGGCTTGGAGTTACATTTTGTGAACCCCAAAGATCAGCATGTATGTACTTCAGTACATCTCCACTCTCATGTTTCCCTGTGTGAAAACCGAGCCTCTTGTTCTTCCCCATCACACATACTTCACAGAAACCAAAACTTCCAATCTTTCTCTTGTCAATGACACATTTCTTAGCCAGAATATGCAGGCTTTTATCACTAAGATGTCCCAATCTCCTATGCCATAATACTATTTCATCTCTGCTTGATTTACTCTTTTGAGCACTGTTAGTTTCACCTGTGAATGTATCACCATCCAAAAGATACAGAGAACCATGTAAAGTTCCTTGTAATCCCAACTTTCCATTCATGTAGTAACGAGTTTTTCCATTTCCTTATGAATGTTTGAAACCAAGCAGATCCAGAATTTCTGTTGATATAAGGTTCCTCTTCAACTTTGAAATGTACCTAACATTTGTAAGTACTTTGACAGATCCAACATGTACTTTTATGTTGATGGATCCAATTCCCTCCACAACAACTGAGTAATCATCTTCTAACAATACTTGACCATTGGTCACATCAGTATAAGTAATGAACCAATATCTTCTTGAGGTCATGTGATATGAACAACCAGAGTCTAGTACCCACTTCTCATGATGCCACTGATTTTTTACAGAGAGTGCATCACTGCCCTCCTCAAGATCAATTACAACAGCTGCTTATGCTGGTTCTTGATTTTCAAGTTTCCTTTTTCGAGCATAGGAATCTTTCTTAGCATGTCCTTCCTTTTTACAGAACCAACATACAATTCTTGATCCTAAATTGGATCTTGATCTACCTTTGTTGCTTCCTTTCTTCTGAATTGATTCTTGACCTCTTTTCTCGGGTCTTCCCCTAGCAAAGTATCCTTCACCATCTTTTTGTGTTAGAGTACTCTCCTTTGATTCTTTCAACTCAAGCTTTTTTGATTTTGCAGCATTAGTCACTTCTTCCATTGAGAGAGTTTCTCTCCCATATTTCAGTGTTTCCTTGAGCTGATTATATTGAGATGGTAAAGAGTTCAACAACAATATTGCTTGAACTTCTTTAGTGACATTTCCACTCACACTAGCTAGATTTCATATGATCTTCAAGAAGTCATCTAAATGTGTAAAACTTGTGCTGTAGTTGAATGCGATTAGGTAGGGATTTAGACATGTACAACCTTTCAAGAGTGGACCATGTAGATGCTGCAGAAGTACATGATTCAATCTTTCTTAGTACATGATCTCCTACATTCAAGATGATCAGATTCATAGCCTTCTCGGATCTTTCTTCTCTTTCATTTTTCTCCTTTTCTAAACGTTCTTTGTATGCACTTTCTTCTTCGTTTGTTCTCCTTGCAAATTGAGATTCAGAATCTGATGATTCCAGTAATACATCTTTCAATCTGAGTACAGAGAGATTCGCAAACATTCTCTTCTTCCAAAGTGAGAAATCGTATGAGCCGTCAAATCTCTCCACTTCGATCCGAGCATTTTCCATTGATCTTTCTTCGCTGAAGCTCCGATATCAATTGTTGTGGTTTAATTTACTTTGAATGCTCAGAATCAAAATGAATCCTCACCAATTCGCTCATGGATTCAAGAATAGAGAGTTCCGATAACAAGAAACAAGAAAACGATTTTGAAATATGAACAAGAACACACAAGATTTTGATTACCCAAAGTTCACCAATGTGGCTACGTCTCTGGGGCCTAGCTCAGGCAAATGATTCATTAATCTCTCGTAAATCACATATCTATTGATCTTATACAAGTGAGATCTGTTTTTGATTCAGAGTTAGTTACACGGTTAGAATTGTTTCAACTAACAATTAAACCGAAAAATTAAAATAAACCAAACCAACTCCCGATTTTAAATCCAATTCAAAGCAGACAATATCAGTCCCGATTTAGAGCTTCTTTGAAGATTGATTTCTCAACATCAAGTCTCAACAATCCAATTTTTGTCGCCACACTGGAATTCGTGATCCGACAGTCTTGCTTCACATAAGTAGCAGACGTCGGAAAGTAACGAAAAATCGTTGGAGATAGAAAGATCCGGAGAGAAAGGGGCATTGTGGATATGTGGACTAAGCTCGAGAACAAAAGTTAAACATTTGTTAAAATCGATTGGTTAAAAATTAAGAATGTGATATTTTCCTAATATTAATTTGCTGTGAGGTCCACAATATCCTCAAATGGATAATGAAATAAAAATTACACACTTGCTAATTTGTTATAAAAAAAATTAAATCTTTGAAATACCACTAAAACAACTTTAAATTTCTAAAAAATAACACACTATTAAAATTTCAAAATATATTACTACATTGTCTTTTTAAAAAAATATCACATACATAAATAATAAATTTTAAAGTTTTAAAATTTTAGATTAATTTTCACTAAATTGACTTTAGTGTTTAATTTTGAAAGGGTAGCTTTTGGTTTGGTTTTGGATTCAGAGTTTATATATGATGTTTTAAAATTATTTTAAATTTATGATATTTTTTTTTAAATTGTGTTATTTTTAAAATTTAAGATATATGATATTTTTGAAATATATTTAATTTTTTATAATATTTTTGAATCCTCAGTACTTAGTTATATTTTACTGAGTGTTAGTAAAAAGTAAGGTAAATTTTGTACTATTTTTTGTGAATATTTTATTAGTCCTTATTTTTTATTACTCTTTTATACATATTAATTATCCCTTTAAATTTACAAAAACAAAATTACAAATAATATCAATAATACATTTGAAACAACTTTTTAAACGGTTAAATACAAAACTATTAATACGGGAAAAACACATAATTCGCAACTAGTAAATAATATGGCGGGACTTGAAAAAAAAAATTAGGAATGAAAAGTAATTAAAAATGTAACGTTTCATAAAATACTAACTTTGAGGTTAATACATAAGGTAAAATATCATAAATTAATAAAGGTAGTATTGTCTTTAAATATTGATAGTTTTTCTGTAACAATATAATAATAATTAAAAAGAATTAACAGTAATAGCAGATACGCATCCAAATGTCTGCTTCAGCATTTAGTTTTCCTTCGCTTCAGCTCAGATCTCTTCTTCCTCTCTCTTCTTCTTCCCGATTTCCCCCTCTCCGTTTTCCTCGGATCCGATCTTCTCCGCCGAGTATTCAACTGTCTTCTTCCGCTTTCTCAACCGTCACCATGACCGATTCTAACGATGCTGGAATGGATGCTGTTCAGAGACGTCTCATGTTTGACGACGAGTGAGTAATTCGATCTCTTCCCCTCAATTTTGATTTGGATTTTGTTTATTAACGAACCACCAATTACTTATTAAGCTAAATTTGAGCTACGAGCTTGCTGTTTTCCTGTTTAGAACGAGACAAAATTGTGTTGGACGAATCTAATGGATTCCAAATCTCGGAGAGGGCTTTAGCTTAGAGTAAAGGTTTCATCTCATTTCATTTGGAGATAGACTAATATGTTGAGCTTGAATTGTGTTGATACTCCCTATTTGACTCTAACGACCGAACAAATGCAAAATTCTGCAATGTATATATAGACCAAAACACACTATCAAGTGTGGGCGACTTTCTATGTTTTTGACGAGCTTTTGTCCAAGCTCTCATTGATAGCTTTATCTCACATGGCGGCTTGATCATTTATTGAATTCATTCTCCTTTTTTCTTTTCTCCGCAGATGTATTCTCGTTGATGAAAATGATCGAGTGGTTGGCCATGACACTAAATATAACTGTAAGTCTCTTTGGCAAACTTGATGGCAACATTAGCTGCTTTGAAACACATGTGCTTTAGGGTCGTCTTGGACCAAACCTATCTTGTAATGTGGGGCCTAGCTCATAGTTTTGATGCGACCTAACTGCTTCTCTCAAAGTGTTAATTTGAGTTGATCAAGGATGATACTGACTTTTCACTAAATCTACAGGTCATCTGATGGAGAAGATCGAAGCCGAGAACTTGCTTCACAGAGCTTTCAGTGTGTTTTTATTCAACTCCAAATATGAGCTACTTCTCCAGGTATTTTCTTATCATCACCGTGAGATAAACATGACAGGGTTTTGTTCACCATTATTTTCAGATTGTATGGTCTCTATTGAATGAATTTGCATAGTCAGTATAGCTTATATTTTATTGAGCATGGTAGTTCTCTAATGTTTTAGACCACTCATACTGTAGTTTATGGTGGTAAGCCAAGCATACACTACCTCTGAAAATCATCTAGCTTTATTAAACAATGGCTATTCTTGTTTAGCAACGATTGATTGAGTTTTGATCTGCTTGCTTCATATTATGTGCATCCTACTGAAATACTTTTCTTCTATTCTGGACAGCAAAGGTCAAAAACAAAGGTTACTTTCCCACTTGTATGGACAAACACTTGTTGCAGCCATCCTCTTTACCGCGAATCTGAGCTAATCGAAGAGAATGTACTCGGTATCTTACTAGAAAACACCTAACAGTAGTTCTTACTTTTAAATGGTCAGGAGCTACAACACACTGATACCCACTATTCAATATTTCCTTGCTAGGTGTAAGAAATGCTGCACAAAGGAAGCTTCTTGATGAGCTCGGTATTGTAGCTGAAGATGTACCAGTCGATGAGTTCACTCCCTTGGGACGCATGCTTTACAAGGCACCTTCAGATGGAAAATGGGGAGAGCACGAACGTAAACAACCAATAAACTGTCATCTTTTGATTCTTCTAGCTTTGGTTATAGATCTGAGAGTCTGTGTGCAATTTTCTTGCAGTCGACTATCTACTTTTCATAGTGAGGGATGTGAAGCTTAAACCAAACCCAGATGAAGTGGCTGAGATCAAGTATGTGAGCAAGGAAGAGCTGAAGGAGCTGGTGAAGAAAGCAGATAGTGGTGATGAAGCTGTGAAACTATCTCCATGGTTTAGATTGGTGGTTGACAATTTCTTGATGAAATGGTGGGATCATGTTGAAAAAGGAACTCTCATTGAAGCTGCAGACATGAAAACCATTCACAAGCTCTGAACTTTTTTATTAAAGTTTTGGATCTTCATTATAATAAATTTGAGAGATTCGACTGTAGATTCCAGACAAAATTGACAGCAAGATCTCTTTCTAGGTTCTTTTTTTATTATTATTGTTTTACTCGACATCATTGAGTCACTTTCTTTTCATTTGCCAACAAGATTTGAATCTCTTTTACTCCTTGAAATACAATTAAAGAACAAAAAAAAAAAAATGGAAGAAAACAACAAAAACAAAGGTGGCTAAGGTAAAGTTAAAGAGCACAAGGTCGTCAAGTAATCTAATGATTCCTTTCTCTAAGCTTCACCAATACCCTTGATCTGATTTAATACCAAAATTCCCTTCTTTTTCTCTTTAAATTCACTTACTTTCTTCTTCTTCTATAAACTGTAGACATCGTGAAGAGTTTTCTTGCATCTGATCCAGGTAACGAGATATGATCTTTGATCTGATCCTTTCAATACCCATGTGCTAATTTCTAGATATTTATTTAAAAGTTTGTTTTTTTTAAATCTTCTGGGCTTAACTATATTCGTATGAACAGCTTCAAATTTGATAACTTTTCTTCTGGGTTTGATCAATTTATCCGTAACGAAGAGTATACTGTTAATCATTTTATGAAATTTCTTAGATTAGTTTTGATTGATTCACTGAAATCTCAGAAAGAAAGAAAATGGCGTTTGTGACGACTGCGGAAGTTTGTGACGCGAATCAAGAGTTGATTCGTAGTGGTCAGCTTCGAGCTTTGCAACCAATTTTTCAGATTTATGGCCGTCGACAAATATTCTCAGGTCCAGTTGTTACTGTCAAAGTATTCGAAGACAATGGCTTAATCCGTCAATTCCTCGAGGAGAAAGGTAAACACATTCATTCTTTAAACCAAAGTTTGAAACTTTGTTTTGAATCTTCACTGCCTGAGTGAGTGAATGAATGAGAGAAAGAGACTTGTAGATATATAATTCAAACCCTGAAATTTGACATGAACACATAGTCGTTACTTTGCTTTGTTTGTTGTCTATCACTCTACAAAATGGATCTTTTATGATGAAAAGGTTATAATACTTTGAGAGAATAATTCAAACTTCTTCTTCTTTTTGGCACATAATTCAAACATCTATAATTTTTTTTTTTTGGTCACATTCAAACTTCTTTAAGTAAAATGGTTCTTTAAACTAAAGTTTGAAACTTGATTTGAATCTTCACTGCCTGCATAGAGAGACTTGTGGATATATAAGTCAAACCCTGAAATTTGCCATGATCTATGATTTACACGAACACATAGTTGTTAATTTGCTTTTTATTTTGTTACCTATCATTTTGCAAATTGGTGATTTTATGAAGAAAAGGGTAATACTTTGAGAGAGAAAATGATTCAAACTTGGAAAATCTCTTCCCAAGTGGATTCAAATTCGGAATTCAACACTTTTTAAGAACACTAGAGTAGAAACCATTTGGTGTTCAAGTTTTTTCTTTTAAGTAATCAAGATCCTCTCTTTTAGTACTTTCCAGATGCTAACATTATAAGATTCTTGCAATGTTCATTGGATGTTATTAGGAAACGGTAGAGTTCTTGTAGTAGATGGTGGAGGTAGTCAAAGATGTGCAATACTTGGAGGTAACCCAGTGGTTCAAGCTCAGAATAACGGATGGGCTGGAATAGTTGTGAACGGATGCATTAGAGATGTCGATGAAATCAACGGTTGCGATATTGGAGTGAGAGCATTAGCTTCTCATCCGATAAAGGCGAGTAAGAAAGGACTTGGAGAACAAAGAGTTCCAGTTAATGTTGCAGGGACTAGGATTTGTGATGGAGAATGGGTTTATGCAGATACTGATGGGATTCTTGTCTCGCAAATCGAGCTATCAGTTTGATACAAAAAAGGTTTGTCCTTTTATCAGTTTCAGAAAAAGAATGAATTTGGCTTCTTGTTTCTTCTCTATTGTGTTGTTCATCAAACTTATGAATCTAGTTGCTTGAGATATTGTTAAATTTATATTATGATGTAAAGGAATTTTATGTTAAGGTTGGTTAATAAATATGATACTTGTTATCAATCAACTAACATACTAACAAAAACATTGGGAAAATGTATATAATTATATTAGTATATTCAAGTCTAGTAAAAATACTGACTTTTTTTTTCACTAGAGAAAGCTTTATTAAATAAAGTGCCAAAGTACAACTATATAGCAGACTAAAAACAAAGAGGAGGTGGAAGTTTCATTATCTCAAAGGTTTTCTCTTTCAAATACTTTGTATTTCACAGTATTGAAGAATTTTTTTTCTTTAGCTTCTTTCCTTATCTGGACAAGTCGCCCTAGAGAGCCCCTTTGCACGCAGCTGTCGGTCTCCTAGGCCATGGCAACGCCGGACGGTCCACCGGATCCTTCGACCCAACCTCCTTCCCAATCCTCTGCCCTCTCATCTACTCAACCAAAGCGTTCTTGGGCTTCTATTGCCAGCTCTGACCACTCCAGCCTGCAAAAGCAGGAACTTCAAATTTAACTTGACCAAGGAAGTGCATCTATTGACGTCCCCGACTCCATCCTTGAATCTCCCACTCATCTATGGGATAATTTTCTCATTGGATGGTTTCTCGAAACTGCTCCTCATGTGGCCAAGGTGCAGGTTATAGTAAACAAGATTTGGCAATATGGTGACAAACCTATTAAGATCGATGTCCATATTATCAATCCAACCACAATGAAGTTTCGAATAATGGATCCCTTAGCCAGGAGTAAAATCCTGCGTCGCGGCTTTTGGAATCTTGCCAATGTCCCGATAGTAAATGGAACCCTACCGTGCTAGATACTCAACCTGGTTTACAGTCCATCCCCTTGTGGGTAGACTTCAAACATGTTCCCAAACAACTGTACTCATATGAAAAATTGCAATGGGTGGCAAGTGCAGTTGGCGATCCCAAGAAATTGCACCCGGAAACAGAGGCCTGCAACAATCTTGATAAAGCCAGAGTGTTTGTGGTGGTAAATTTGACCAAAGAACTCCCATCTCGAATTCATATGGACAATAAAAACGGTTTCACTGCTTCAATTGATGTCTCTTACCCGTGGCTTCCCCCTCGATGCTCGGCATGTAATAAGTGGGGCCATCTCAACTCTGTTTGTCTCACATTGAAACGTGACACTCCGATTAAGCCATCCTCAAAACCCACTGTTGATCCCCCACACGATGTTAGTCACTCCTTAGTAGAGACTGAAGTCTCAACCTTAATTGCTCAGGCAGAGCCAGACCAACCAACTGATGCTGGGGTTCCCGACCCTTCATTGGAGCTTGTTGTGTCGAATAGCTCATCTTCTCCTGAAGCAGCAGCCATTGAGCAAGAATGGACTGCGGTTTCTCCAAACAAGTCTTCGAAACACTCAGAACCTGCCTCTAAAGCGGATAATCAGTTGACTATCTCCCCATCTCGGTTCAAGGTGTTAGAGGGCATTGATGAGCCCACAAAGGAGGTGTCCACTTCTTTTCCAGTCCCAGATATTGAAGAAGGCGAGGTCTCTGATCATGAAAGCCTGCCATCGACCTCTACTGAACAGATAGAGATGCTCTGTTCTCAGCAAGGGAATAGTGAGGGTGAGGGCTCCATTCATCCTAGTCTTCCACGAGTCAAGAAAGGAATTAATCGCCTCTATGATGAGTCTATTACAAATAAGAGTAAAAGCTCCAGCTTAGCTCATATGGGTAAAAAAAGTTCTCAAAAGAAGCGATAAATGTCGGGTTTCTCATGGAATATTCGAGGTTTTAATATGTCTCAAAAGCATGATGTGGTTCGTCCATGGATTACATCTTCAAATCTTTCTTTTGTCTATCTGTTGGAAACTCGGGTATTAGAGGATAAGGCAATCGGTATTTGTGATAAAGCTTTTCCCGGTTGGTCTTTACTCACTAATTATGAGCATCATCGTCTTGGAAAAATATGGGTAGTATGGAATGATTCAGTCATACTCACACCTATCTTTAAATCTTCACAGCTCATCACTTGCTCAGTCACTGTGCTAGCTGATGGTTCTGTCTTCTTCTGCTCCTTTGTCTATGCCTCAAACTTTGAAGTGGAGCGCAAGCTCCTTTGGGCTGACTTATCTACTCACTATGCATCTCCTCTTATTCAAGGGAAGCCTTGGATGATTTTGGGAGACTTTAATGAGACCTTCATTGCCGCCGAGCACTCGGGTCACTTCAATGTGACAAATGGAATGCTTGATTTCAATGCCCTGGTCACTCGATGCTCCCTGCTGGATTTCAATGCCCTGGTCACTCAGCACTTCTCGACCACCTGGTCTCCACTTCTATCCCATCTTGCGCACTCGAAGTCACATGATGTTTCCAGTTTCTTAGGCCGCTATGCATTCCAATGCTGCATCCATACTCTTTGGCAAGAAAGGAACAAGCGCCGGCATGGATCCCAAGCAAGACCAGCCTCTGTTCTTATCTCCTTCATCGATAAAGCAGTCCGCAATAGGATCATGTCTCTAAGATACCTCGGCCACTCAACATATGGTGACTTATTCCAAGATTGGCTCAGAACTAGAACCTAGATTAATTTATTTTGTCTATAAGCTTTCTAAACAGTTCACACTCCCATTTGAGTTGTAAAATGGATTTTTTGTTGCAATAAAGTTTCACATTACAACAAAAAAAAAAACAAAGAGGAAACGAAGAGCTTAAGAGGAAAGCCTAAAAACTGAGACCAAAAACCAAAACAACAGAGAAACGAAACATCATATAAGCAATTGAGAGCTTCTACTCTCCTTCTCAAAAGTGTCTTTGAACCAAGAGGGATGACGTGAGGCTACATAGGAATGGAGGAAACCCATCGAAATAACACTTTTGGCAATGAGAGTAGTGCTTCTGTTCGGCTTTGACGCTTCAAAAACACAAGACCAGTATTGAATTTGTTGAAGACGCATATGAACTTCTGCTACTTGGTGTCTCCAGGACGGCCAATCTGGTGGTCTGGTTATGGCGTTAATTAGGTCTCTGTTTTCAAAAGCAAAAGAGACATGAGATATTCGCAAAGGATCTTCTACTATGAAGAAGTACTTGGCCGGATTCATTTCTCATGACCCATGCCACCCTAAAATTTTGTTTCTTTTGTCCCAAGCTTCAGCAAAATTGCACTTTACCCATCCCTTTTCCGGATGTTCCCAATTCGAAAGATTCGAAAGCGTCTGACTCCTATGCTGCGAATTAATAATTGAAGGAGATTGATTTGCTTCTGCCCAAGCTTTGAAATCTCCTAACGCCTTGTCTCTGACTTCAATAGTTCATAAATTTTTCCTTTGAAACAAGATTGTATTTCGATTTTTCCATAAAAACCACATTATCCATGGGAAACTTAATTGTTGATATGCCATTAAAGAACTTCTCTTCCTTAGAGACAGCAAATAGAATAGGTTAACAAACATGGAAGAACTGAAACCATCTTCTGGAAAAGGAACATTGGTCAATGCCCAAACTTGTCTGGCAAAATGGCATAAGAACAGAATGTGAGAGATTGCTTCCCCATCCTTCCCACAAATTTGGCATCTATTATCAATTCTCATCTTCCTTTTTTCTAACAAAGCTGCTGCAGGTAAGGCCTGACTACATGATTTCCATAAAAACATCTTGATTTTAGAGGGTATTGGAAATGATCATAACTCATTTTTAATCTCATTTGTTGATGGTTGAATCGTCGCTTCCCAAATGATTTCTTTCCTGTTTATTTGACAAGCTACTTTGTATCCAGATTGAACAGAGTAATCCCCTGAAGAGTTATAACGCCAGACCCAATAATCATCAGTAAAAACAACCGGCTTTGATTGTGTTATTATATCTATATATAATTGGAAAAATAGATCATTCAAAATTCTGTAATCCCAGTCTCGGCGATGGAAGTCATTTAAGTCAGCCACTCTTAAATCAATATTGATAAGAGGGTTTTTGATTAAAGGCTTCCTCATGGTTTTATCTGCTAACCAGTTGTCCAACCAGACCAAAGTATTTCTTCCGTTCCCTGTCAATTTCTTTGAACCTGCAATGATCAAATCCTTTCCGAAACATATGCTTCACCATTCGTAAGAGGGAGACCATCCTACTGAAGCCGACAGAACATCTCCTTGACTATACTACCAACTTTTAAGAACTTTTGCTAGGAGACTGTTCGGGAATTTAAGTAGTCTCCACGATTTCTTTGCTAGCAACGTTGATTGAAGCTGAAGATATCTTTGAAACCCATACCCCCTAGATCTTTTGAAGAGCAGAGAATGTTCCAATTTGCCCAGTGAATCTTTCTTGAACCTTGAGTGGAAGACCACCAGAATTCAGCAATGGCCGCCGCAATATTTTTGGCAGAAGATTTAGTCAACTTGAAACAAGACATAGCGAAGACAGGAAGTGCCATAGCTACATATTTAATTAAAAACTCCTTACCTCCTTGAGAGAGAAATCTAGCATACCAGGAAGATAATCTTGCTTTGAGTCTGTCCTGTATAAAGCCGAGAATCTGGATTTTGGAGCCACTAAAACACTCAGGAAGACCAAGATAAATACCTGATCCTCCTTCATTCGAAATAGCTGTGACTCTCTTTAAATCTGCTTTTGATTCATCAGAGATCAGTTCTCCAAAAGTAATTGCTGACTTATCTAAATTCATCCTCTAGCCAGAATCTTTATTATACTCTTGAAGAAGTTTTAGCAGATTGGAGCAATGATGAGCTGAAGCTCTACTCAAAAACAAACTGTCGTCTGCAAACAGGAGATGACTGATTCTAATACCTTGATCAGAAAGTTGAATTCCTTGAATAAGACCACTCTGTTCAGCTTACTTGAGTTTAAAGATAAGTCCCTCTGTGCACATGACAAACTAGAAAAGGGATAAGGGACCGCCTTGTCTTATTCCTCTTTGGGGTTGTACTAATCCAAAAGGCTAGTTGTTGATAAGCACTGAGAAGGTTGGTGTTGAGATGCAGAACATTTTCCAATCGATCCATTTCTTTTGAAATCCAAGCAGTTGAAGTATTAATTTCACAAATTTCCATTCTAATCTATCATAGGCTTTGGATAGGTCTGATTTGATTGCTAGAAATTCTCCCGAGACTTCATCATTTGTTGTAAGGGCATGAATCATCTCGTGCGCAATCAAAATGTTGTCATAGATAAGACGATTCGGGACAAAGGCTGATTGAGTATCTGAGATGATTTTGCTAAGCATCAGTTTGAGTCTGTGTACCATAACCTTTGAGACAATCTTGTATAGTGTTGAGAAAAGACTAATCAGCCCGAGATTCGTTATTTTGCAAGGCTCCGTAGTATTGGGAATTAGGCTAATTAGCGTATAATTCCAATCGAGTGGGAACGATCCAGATAAGAAGAACTGTTGGACCTCATGAATGACTTGTGGGCCCAAATTTCCCCAAAATGCTTGGAAGAAATTTGCTGTCATCCCGCCAGCCCCTGGTGCAGCTTCAGCTTGTATCGAGAAAAGGGCTTTGGTAGTCTCTTGCGGGGAACTGGCTTGATCAACTCCCTATTCATATATCTGGTGACTTTTTTCCTGACCCCTTGATAGTTTCGAATATCTAACTCGGAGTTTGAAGATAAGAACATGGCATGGAAATAAAAAGTTGCAACTTCACCTTTAGAAGCTTCCGAGGAGTGTCTAATCCCATCTTGAGAAATCAGAAAATCCAATTGTTTTTAGCCCTTGCATCTTTAACTGCCGCACGAAAAAATTTCGAGTTTTTATCACCTTCTCTGAGCCACTTCTCCCTACTTTTCTGACTCCAGATGAATTCTTCTTCTTTGTAAGCCTGAATGAGATCTACTTTCAATTTTTGGATGAGATTTAAAGAGGGATTTTGTGATGATTCAACTTCTTCAAGATCTCTTTGCAATGCCTTAATCTTGATATCTGAGTTAGAGGGATTGACTTTTTCCACTTACTGATCGCTGATCTACAAAGTCTGAGATTATCAGATACTGACCGTACTCCACTTTGCTGGTTGGTTGACCAAGTGTTTCGAATTAGTGTAGGAAACCTTTCCTTAGATATCATTCTTTTATCAAATCTAAAAGATCCTCTGAATACTTGGGCTTGTGGTAGTAGATTAAGCCGAACCGGTCGATGATCCGATCCTCTTTTTTCCATAAAAAATTAAGATGATGCAGGAAATACCTCTCTCCATCTCTTGTTTGCAAAGCATCTATCTAACTTGCTTTGAATCCATAGTTTGTGCCTCCAACCACTCCACGTGAAACTGTTGCCTTCAGAGGGAAGCTCTGTAAGCTCACATAATGACAACATATCAGCAAATTGGTGGAAGGATTCTTCACTTCTACTTGGTCCTCCTAATTTCTCTCCATTGTGAAGAATCTCATTGAAATCTCCTAAGATGCACCATGGATTTTTTTCTTCCGGCTCTGATTCTAAGCAGCTTTTTCCAAATTAAGTGTCAGTACTTCTGAATTGGTTCTCCGTAAACAAAAGTTACATAAAACCTTAAACTTCCCCATTTTATATATACATCCAAAAGGTTCTTACTTACAAACAAAAACTCAAAGGCCATACAACTTTTCTAAAAAATAGCAAGACCCCCACTTAATCCTACATGGTTGACATTATATAATATGTCATAACCAAGCCAAGCCTTTAGATCCGCTAAAACATTATATTTATTTTTCGTTTCCACAAGAAATAAAATCTCAGGGAATATATCAGACCGGAATTCCCTAAGACATAGAATTACCAAGTCCTGAGGTTTACGCAGTCCTTGGCAATTCCAGCTTATAAACGCCATTATCCTTTGTACGGTTTCTGAATCGGAACCATCCCATTCTTTGAGAGCCTTGATTTCTTGTCCATCACTTTACTTGTTGTTGGTGTTTTCCTTTTTTCTTGAGACCCTTTCGATAATCCTTCCTTCAACTTTCCTTGTCCCTCTTGTGTTTCCTGAGATTGAGAATTTAATGACTTTATGGTGTTTCTCCTTGTGTAATGTATCTTTTTCTTTATCCCTGAGCACCCCTCTTCTGAAGCAGCCACAAGCGATGTCTTCCAATTCTGGTCTATGCCTTTGTTAAATCCAATTATCACCTGCTCATTCTCTCCTCTGATAAATCCTTCCAACTCCATATGAAATTGCTGATCACCTTGAATATCTCCTTTCCAAGGAGTTGACCATGATTTTTTTGCTCTCATAGATGCAACAAAAATCTTGGGCTTGGGTACTTTGCAACTTGCAGTCTGTGACGTTGTATCAGCCTCACATTCGAACACATGTCCCTTCCCTTTTGATAAATCTTTGGAAATTACCGGTAGCTTCTCCAGTCCTAAGACCCTTTTTTGAGTAAAAATACCTTCTCTGCCTCTCTAATCGAGGCTAATAGACGAGCCTCTTTCACTTTTTGATCATCCCATGTATCTGCTAAAAGATATCTTCTCATTTCTTCTAAAACTTTCGAGGCAATTTTGGGTCTGCCTGTTATTGGACTCTTGATGACTTCATGATCCTGAATGAGTCCATAGAGGGGATCATCTATGGAGATAATATGAGGTTGGTCTTGCTTCTTATTATTTGACATGCCTTTCTCCGTCGAGGCAGAGGATTCTTTAAGAAGAAGAGGACACCTAGGTTTCTCGTGTGTTAATCTCTGACAGTGATAACAACGTTTCTGTATCCATTCATATGCAAAGTTAACTAAGGACTGTTCCCCAGAGGGTAAGAGAATCGCTTTGGTCCGACGAAGAAGTCTCGAAACATCAAAAGTGATTCTTACTCTTACATAGTCCTGACTTTGGGTTTTGGACGTATCTAGTAACACTTCCTCCACTTTTCCTACCTCCTCACCCAGCTTGATGATCGTTTTCTCTGTGTAATGATCAACTAGAATATTTTTGATTTGAACCCAAATTGGAATATGTTGAAGATAATCCGGAGGAGGGTTGAGCTTCCACCGGTCTAGGACTATAACCCATTCGTTGTGAGTTTGGACCCCTTTGTCCAACACTTCCAACAAGTCATGCTCGAATTTGAAGATGAACTGGAATCTTTCTTTCGATAATGCTACTCCTCGAATCCTTTCCACTTTTTTTCTATTTTCGCGGCATGTCCAGAACAACGTTTGACACCTTTTGACAATCTGGGTTGAGAATACGGCGTATTAAGCTCATCACGTTGTTTTCCGCTGAAGAGAACTCTGGTAGACTTGGCATGATCAGCGGAATATCTTCTTCTTCCATAGAGAGTGCTGCAAGAGCTCTGTCCATCTCCGAAGACATGATACACGAAGCAAAATAGAAAATCGAAAAATAATTGAGAGAGATTAAGATAAGAGAGATCGGTGAAGATTTTGAATAGGGACAACGAAGATCTTTTTCTTATAGAGAAATTTGACAAGATGATGGGTGACTCCACTGTAGCATGCAGTGGATCTCAGTTTTCAATACACAAAAGATGCTCTTCAGCTCTATACCCAATAAAAGGAGACCTCTAATTGAGTAAGAGAGTTCTCTGCCCTAACTTAGGGAATTCTTTTTACGTCGTTCCTAGTAAAAATACGACTTATGAAGAAAAAAATTAAAGTAATTCCATAAAATATTACAAAAAAACAAGTTTATGTTTAAAAATATGATTTTTTTTTTCAAAAATACCAATGACATATTATTTAATAAATTCTACAACTACAAAAGTCTAAATTTTAAAATTTTGGATTTAGGTTTGAGTTTAGTTTTTGGTTTTGAATGGGTTAGGGAATTAAAATTTAATTTTGGAGGTTTATGTTGAAAAGAAGCTCAAAGTCCAAAAGCTCAAGTTTAACCTAATTCACTTTTTGAATAATCTATATAAACTCTTGTAGCCTTTTTTTGTGTTTCTTAAATTAATACAATAATCTTCTCCATTCTCCTTATTCTTATAATCTATCTATCATTCTTAGAGCATCTCCATTGAGAGTATCTCAAGTAGGAATTCTCAATATACATATATGTGCAAGCATATAAAAATATTATTATTTAATTATGAGTATCTCAAAATGATGAGAAACTTCTCATCATTTTGAGATACTCATAATTACGTATACATATATGTATTTTGAAAACCCCTATTTAAGATACTCCCAATTCTAATCTTATAACTAGTATAAATTTAATAAGCAATATTTTTCATAATTTAAATCTTTAATGGTTCGAAAAATTAATATGGACTTTAATAAGTTGATAGGATAGTTAAAAATTACTATTTTCATAACTTAAATATTTAACTACTATCTTTAATAGTTTAAATTTTAATCTATATATATATTGAATTTAATAGAAAAGTGATGATGAAGAAACCATCATTACTAGTATTGTTACAGACATTTGTTTTTGTTATTGCAAATAAGGATAAGAGTATTAATTGAGATTGTGATTATTCGAAGTAGTTATAAATCGTTATATAATAGAGTATAAAAGATGACAATTTTCTCAACGTTTTACCAAGTCAAAAAATGAAAAAGATATTAAGATGCGGCTTCTAGAATTATATTTAGTGCGTATTTGTTTTTGAAAAAGTTAAGTCTACAAGATTAGTCTAAGTCATATGTATATTTCAAGTAAATTACAATTATTCTTTGGAAGAGTTGTTAGGACTTTACAGGTAAACTAGTCATGCAATAGATTTTACGACATTTTTTTTACTTAGTTAGTTCTTTTTATTCGAAATGTTAAAAGTTCGAAAACAATTGTAAAGCTTCCTTATATAGAGTCGATCCTGAGATTTTAAAAGACATAAGATAAAACAAAAAACATAGAACGGTTTTTAAATAAAATTTTGAAAATGAGCCGGTTCTTTAAATAAAATTTTGAAAATATAAAATGGACCGCAAACACGTGTTTGCTATGCTTGGTCTCATGATCGACCCTGCTTTTATTTTTTTTTAATTTTTTTTTTGACACGGCCCTACTCTTATCTATAAATATAATGTGAGGTACCAAATAGTTGAAGAAAAAGATAGATGTGAATCAATCACCCTTGACAAGTCTTACTCAATTATTATTTTTTTGTGGATAAAATGTAAATATTCATTCATAATGAAACAATTACATCAGCTAAAATTTAGCTAAGGCAAACTATCTAGGGCCCAAAAAAATTAAAAAGCCCTAGAAACCTTATTCTTTACAAAAAAAAATCGATGGGCCTGAAGCCCAAATAAACCATAACCCAAAAAATTCAAACTGGGCTTTGACCCAAACCTAATGTCTACCAACAAGCCCAAAAAGCTGAAGGAGACATGAAACCCTAGAGGAAACCCTAATCGCCGCCGCCCTACCGAGCCTGACCGCCGTCTGAAGCCCATGAAGAAAAACGGCAGAGAGATTTACCGCCGGTGAGCCACATGCCAGCCACCCTCCAAACCGACGAACCCACCGCGCGTAATGCCTCCGCCGGACGTCTTCAGAAGCTGCACTGAGAACATCACCTAGTCGACTGGCCACCAAGTTCTTCCTTCGCCGGCTGACCAGACCGAAAGTTAGAACCGCATGCGCCTATCGCCGCCAAGAGAGGAAACCGGAGCAGCTGGAGGAGCACGCTTGAGAAGATCTATACCGAGACCGCTACAGACAGCTCTGGAGCGACAACAAAGGAGGAAGACCAAAAGATCTCCCACCACTGGAGGAGGCTCCGGGATACAGAGAAAGGGAACTAGAGAGCACCACCACTGACGAGGAGGAACTAGATCCGGACCAGATCCACCAGGACAGGAGGCGACGGAGAGGGGTTAGGACATCAGCACCGAATGGCCGGAGTAAGAGCACCGCCGTCCGCCGGAGAACCCTAGTCGTCACCAGGGAGCCCACAGCGCTTCCGAGACGTCAGCACCACAAAAACTAGCCAAACCACCGAGAAAATTGAGATCTGTGAGACCGTCCGGCGAAACCGCCGGGAAGAAGCTTCGGAGTAAGTGGTTGTGCTCAGGAGAGAACTGGCGATCTCCTCCTCTTCTCCTCTCGCCGGGACTATCTGGAGCTAGATCCAGAGAAAGTACGGGGAAAGAGAAAGTTTAGAGAGAGAGTGAAAAGGTTTTTTTTTTTATTGATTATCGTCCTCAATTATGATTTTCTTGTTTGTTGTTGAAATATTAACTTTTCACATTTAGTAGTAATAAGTTTCTAGAAATCAAATGAAAATGGAAAGACAAATAAGATAAAAAATTGAGAGAAACAATAAAAAGAAGATACTAAACGATACTGAAAAAACTAAATTATGTATATCTAAATTATAATTCACCGGATTATAATATGTGTAAGTTTAATTTAAATTGTGAAAATTTAAATTTAATTTAATTTAGAAAACATAGATGAATAAGTAAACATACAAATAACATAAAACTAAAAAAAATAACTACAATATCCAAACAAAAATAACTATAGAATATATAAGAAAACTAACTATGTATCCAAAATAAAAATTCTATCAGTATTAATAAACTCTATTTATATTCTTTTAAATAATTTAAAATTTTGTTTTTTGAAATTTCTTCGTACTTTGATATATATATATATATAATCATTTTTCAAATAATAAGAATTTAGTAATGATAATATGCATCATGTTTAAATAATTATCATTTATCAATCTTGTTTTACATATAACTATTTTAAGAATCAAAAGAAATTATCCTACAAAAAGAAAAAGTGATATAAAATAATACTAAGAATCAAAACATTACCCTATGGCCTCAAAAAGATGATTAAAAAGACCCAATGCTGGTTTATGGACCTAATTATTAACCGGTTTTAACCAAAAGACATTCTGTTATCTGTTTTACTTTAAATATAATTAACATGTAATTGATAACACCAAATCTGCTGTATCGAAGTTGGTTTGGTACCCGGATCGTAACACGGGGACTTAAACATCTCACGATCGATGACTAGGCCTTCGACAAGGGCCTCTCATTAATAAGTTTCGGACTTTGGACCTTACTTGTCAATGAGGTAATCACAATAACCTCTCTTTTTGCCCTAATCGAACTTTTACCGTCGGCTAAGCTTGCTTTAGAATTATGAAGCTTAGTGCTACAAATCTACGAGTTATGAGTCTAATGGCTTTTCAAGATAGGGTTAATAAGTGACGTTTAAGTAATGATTCCAATGGGTTTGCCTTGAGGATAAGTCCAAAGAAAGGTCACCATTTAATGGGTTATATCCAAAGTTTCCAAGATCCACCTATTTCTTATCAGGGATTGATCACTTCTTAAGAGTTTTTGTTGTGTGTGTCAAAGATGAGGTAACAGAGATGATATCCAAATCAAGAAACGGTCTTCCCAAAGACCTTTGGGAGTTCATATAAATCATGTTGATCAAGAACAGTGCCAAAATGGATATCTTGTACAAGAGACAAGAGTGGAAGCTAAGCCAAGCTCAAAGGATAATGCAGTATGACAGTATGTGAGGCTACTGGATTATGGTCAGAGCCTCCCGTTGTGGCACAATGCCACGGCCTGGATAGAGAGACTTGTGGATATATATGTCAAACGGTAGTTGTTAATTTGCTTTTTATTTTGTTATCTATCATTTTGCAAATTGGTGATTTTATGAAGAAAAGGGTAAATACTTTGAGCGAGAAAATGATTCAAACTTGGAAAATTAGAACATGTAAATCAATCTTTTCCCAAGTGGATTCAAATTCGGAATTCAACACTTTTTAAGAACACTAGACTAAAAACCATTTGGTGTTCAAATTTTTCCTTGAAGTAGTCAAGATCCTCTCTTTTTGTACTTTCCAGATGCTAACATTGTAAGATTCTTGCAATGTTTATTGGATGTTATTAGGAAACGGTAGAGTTCTTGTAGTAGATGGTGGAGGGAGTCAAAGATGTGCAATACTTGGAGGTAACCCAGTGGTTCAAGCTCAAAACAACGGATGGGCTGGAATAGTTGTGAACGGATGCATTAGAGATGTCGATGAGATCAATGGTTGTGATATTGGAGTGAGAGCTTTAGCCTCTCATCCGATAAAGGCGAGTAAGAAAGGACTTGGAGAACAAAGAGTTCCAGTTAATGTTGCAGGGACTAGGATTTGTGATGGAGAATGGGTTTATGCAGATACTGATGGGATTCTTGTCTCGCAGATCGAGCTATCAGTTTGATACAAAAAAGGTTTGTCCTTTTATCAGTTTCAGAAAAAGAATGAATTTGGCTTCTTGTTTCGTCTCTATTGTGTTGTTCATCAAACTTATGAATCTAGTTGCTTGAGATATTGTTAAATTTATATTATGATGTAAAGGAATTTTATGTTAAGGTTGGTTAATAAATGTGATACATGTTATCAATCAACTAACTTAATTACAAAAACTATGGGAAAATGTATATAAATTATATTAGTATATTCAAGTTTAGTAAAAATACGACTTCTGAATAAATTTTTTTAAAGTAATTCCATAAATTATTACAAAAACAAGTTTATGTTTCAAAAATATGGTATTTCTTTTCAAAAATACCAATAAAATATTACTTAATTAAATTTCTATACTATAAAAGTTTAAATTTTAGAATTTTGGATTTATGTTCGAGTTTAGTATTTGGTTTTGAATGGGTTAGGGATTTAAAATCTAATTTGGAGGTTTAAAATTTAAATTTATGGTATTTTGCAACAAAAACAATTTTGTAATATATTTAGGATTAAAACAATTTTGTAATAAAAACTAAGAATATGGTGAGAAACTGAGAATCTCCAAAACAACTATTTTTATTTTGTGATATGGTGAGAATTTGGAATTCCAAATATATTTTGTGATATATTTGGAATAAAAACTCAAAATATGGTGAAAATCTCCAAAAATATGGTATTTTTAAAAAATAGCATTAAAATATCTTATTATATTAACCGGAACGTGTTTAACATGATGCGACACGTACGCGAATTATAATTAACTAAATCGTGACATGTGTTATTGTTAATTAAGATTAACAATTAAGATTATGATGTCAACGTAGTATTTTAAAGTAATGTAAACTTTCTTATTGTTAGTTTATTTTTTTTAAATAATATAATAACAAAAGGAAATATTTATTGCTTTTTAAATGGTAACTACATAATAACAAAAGAAAAATATTAATTTTATACCTAAATTATAAGATTAAAATAACAAAATATATAACATATAAAAAATTAATAATATAAATTTGAAGAGAAAAAAATATATGTACACTTTTATGTTTGTTTAAACCTAAAAACCGCAACTATGTTGATGTTAGTTTTAACGATTTTGTAAAAATGAACTACATATCAAAATAACTAATAATAACTAAATTTTAATTTTAACATCGATTATATAATAATACTGGTTATCATATTTAAATATAAATAATTTACTTATACCCGCGTATCACGCGGGACCTAATCTAGTTACTCAATAAAATTCTACAACTACAAAAGTTTAAATTTTAAATTTTGTATTTAGGTTCAAGTTTAGTTTTTTATTTTGAATGGGTAAGGGAATTAAAATCTAATTTTGGAGGTTTAAAATTTAAATTTGTGGTATTTTTGCATAAAAAGAGAGTAATATATCTAAAATTAAAACATTTTTGTGATACATTTGGAATTAAAATTAAATATATAGCGAGAATCTCCAAAACAACTATTGTTGTTTTGTGATATTGTGAGAATTTGGAATTCCAAATATATTTTGTGATATAATTGGGATTTGGTATTTCAAATATATTTTGCGGTATATTTGGAATTAAAACCAAAAATATGGTATTTTTTCAATAATATGGTATTTTTCAAAATATTATTAAAATATTTCTTAATAAAATTCTACAACTATAAAAGTTTAAAATTTTAAAATTTTGGATTTAGGTTTGAGTTTAGTTTTTGATTTTGAATGAGTTAGGGAACTAAAAATCTAATTTTTGAATTTTTAAATTTAAATTTGTGGTATTTTTGCAATAAAAAAAATTTGTTATATATGTGGAATTAAAACTAAAAATACGGTGAGAATCTCCAAAACAACTATCCAAATGAAAATTCTTAGAAATGATTTTAACATTTAGATCAACCAATGGTCCATCATACTACTTTCTTTGAAGGTAGAAAATATAAGATATGGAGACATACATTTCTTGAGATTTTAAATTAGTTAAGAATATAAAATTATTCTTGATTACATTAATCAAATAATCAAGAAGAAAAGTGGTAAAACTAACAGTAACATAAACAACCAGAACCAGGTAGAGCAGAAATAGGTTGACATCCTCCACCTTTGATCATGCTACAACCTCCTAAGCTAAGACACATTTGTGTACATCTTTCATCATCTTCCTTTGTTTCACATTTCCCAAATTCTCTATGATAGTTGCAACAGTTTGCATTGCTAGGCCATACAATCTCTCTTGTTGCACCACCTACATACATACATACATATTGATCTTAATTGTTTCAAAATGGACTAAATTTACAAAATTATTACTCACCGGAAAGTAAAAGAGACAGAGCTAGAATAGCAAACAGAATGGCTTTTGAGGCGACCATTTCTTCTTTTCTTTATAATCTGTTAAGCTCTTAGCTGTAGGATTGTTAGTATGATATATATATATATACTAGTACAGTAGTACTCACTTGTTTGCTAGAAAGGAAACTTAGATAATCAAGATCTTTTAATTATTACAATCTTTACACCAGAATGTTTGTTACTCAAAATGGTTACATGAAAATAAATTTTCATCGATTTGGTAATTGATTCTCTTGAGAAGAAAAGGACACAAGAATTACGTTGCTGAAAATAACATTAACAAAATAATAATAATCTGGCTTTTATAGGACACTGTAGTTCTAATTTTTAAGTCCAAAGATCTATAATATTTTTTTGTCACATTAATCTCTAGATCATAATAAACCAATTCAGTAATCCATTTTTCATAAATAGGAAAAAATACATTCGCTATGCGAGCGTTCAGATTCGATTCCTAATCTGGTAACTAAGCAGCAGAGACAGCACCATTTTCCTGAAACGTAGAGTTGTAATTTTGTTAATAAGTAATTTGTAATATTAACTAACAAAATTTATCAAACAAAATTTATTTTGAAAAACTAAACTAATTCGGATAAATTCGACTAATTAAATCCACTATTTCTCAACGAATTTATCATTATTGGTGTAATTGAGCACTACGGATGAACAGGAACATAAAGAAGTTGGAAGAGATAGTTTCGTCAACATTTATATATCTTGAAACCTCTTAAAACTCTTTTGTGCTTTGTTATTTACTATTTCCGGATATAGTACAAAGCAGAGACTTTGATTCTCTGCAGATAACACAAGAAACACGAACAATCACTCTTGCTATATATAAGTTCTCTCTGTCACAGTAAAACTTCTTCGACGAGGCTTGTTTCTTCTTTCCCTCCGTCTTCTTTCCATTACTTCTTCTTCATTTTCTTGAACCACTTCAATCTCCAAGTTTTCAGTCTCCACATGTACGTTTCTTGAAGTAACATAAGGGAACAAAACCGATCTATAACACCACAAAAGCGCAGGTAAAATAGCAACATATAAGTACATTGAAGTCCAAACGCATAAAGTCCATCTCCAATTATAAGCCAATCGTTTAAACAAAGGCGGTTTCGAAGTTATAATGATCTCTGCTTCATATAACTGAGGTAATGTCCAAGTATGTGCACGTGGAATAAGAGTGGCTCGTATGGCTTTAGTTCTTGGCCATTTCTCTTGATGTTGTAATGCATCGATTCTCATTGTTTGTGCTTCGTTTGATATTCCAGCGACAAGTGGAATACTCATTATAAATGTTCGTGCAAGTCTTATAGGTTTGCTTCTGAAACGTAACATACAAGGTTGACTTGATCTTGCTATTGTTTCTCCTTTCAATGATAAAAGCTCTACTTTCAACTGTGAAAAACACATATAACAATATGAACCCATTTATGATTTGATTATATAGAATCAAACCACCATAATTAATCATAAATATAAGGAAAATGTAAAAATAGACCCTAAACATATTACCAAGCATGATTAAAAGAAAAGAGAATAATTTTTCCAATTGTAAAATAATTTCTCAAATGATTAAAACTTAGAAAATGATTAATTCCACTCATTTGATTACATCCACGTGATATAAATTTTGTTCTTCTACCTATTTTCACCATAAATTTCATAAAGAATAACATGATTTGCAATTTTTTTCCTGTTAAACTTGAGAAATCACAAAATGGTTTATAATAAACAGTAAAATCATTAAATTCATTAACAGATAAACATTTGATTGAGCCTAAAGCTGTATAAGAGTAAACTCTTGTATTTAATTCTATATAACTCTACTTCACTAGAATCGTGGAACCATAATACCATTTGAATGGATATGACTAATTAAAAATAGAAATTTACCTGAAATAAGCCAATTCTTCGATTAAGATCAGATTCAGGCATCCAAAGCAATAACGAAACATGAACATTATGACCAACAGGAACACCAAATGGTTTCTTCTTCTTGTCCAAACTAAACAAAGCAGATGGGTTTTCTTCAGTGTAATCAAAGAACAATCTTTCTCTAACCACCACTGGCTTTTCTATATACAAACTCACCATCCCAACACCTACAACAACCGCAAGTATCATCGCCAATACCATCACCATTGACACGTGGCATGCACCCATTATCCCAAACCATGTTCTCCTTACAACTCTCGCCGCACCTCCCGTTATCAGCGACGGAGCCTGTTTAACCGCTTTTTCCGCCGCGGATACGGTAGCGGCCGCTCTGCGGTAGGAGCGGTAGAGGAGAAAGAGAGGTGAGGATAATACAACGAGTGCGTCGTAGATGAGATCGGCTTGGATAGTGACTAGAACCATGAACCAGTCGGCTCGTAATGGTTCAGGGATGGTGAGCGTGAGATCTTTGTCTTCTTCTTTCATTGTTAATTTTGATTGTGTTTTACAGAAAACATCACTGTCTGTCGTTTAAAGGATAAAAGATCTGCATGAGGAAAATGAAACGTGGTGGTTTGTGTTATTGACTAGTGCCACGTTGCTGCAATGTGATGATCATACCGAATTATTTATCCATATTGGATATGTATTTCAGCTCGGATTTTCAGCAGAATTTTTATTTAGATGACCGATCTAATTAGTTCTACGTATTTATTAGAGCTTTTTAAAGTGATAAACGATTTATTTCAATACAAAAAGTATCTTATACTGATAGTTATCCATCAAACTATGATCTAATTTTAAATGTTTCTGAAACAAAAGTTAATTACGTATTTTTCTATTTGTATCGGTTCAATAAATTAAAACAGAAATCATATATCTATTGGTGTTAAAACCCCCTCAGCAGAATTTTGTCTTAACTAGTGTCATTTTTCGGATGATGGCTTAGCATGCATTAAGGCGCAGAAGGATTTACTAAGTAGATCTCTACCTGGACGTGAAGAGTGAGCGGCTGAACACCCAAGTCGTAGACGATTTGAAGAGAAGGTGAGCACGAACTGAGCAAGAGAAGAATAGGTCATGACGATTTCGAGATAGGAGGGAGACGCCCAAATTGTAGGCCCAACAATTCGAGAAGATTGGAACAGCCCGAACTAGACGGAAAGAGATATAAAGCAAGATAGAAAGAAGGAAAAAGCATCGATTCTTTTTTTAGGAGATTAGAACTAGTTTCTGAACAAAGATTTGGCAATCAACTAGTTGTTTTGTATTCACATATTTGAGATCAATAAAATCTTTTTTTTTATCTTTCTATCTGAGTTTGTGTTGCGTCTTTTTCCTAATTTTGACAAGAACAACGAATTCCTCATTGAGATAAACTTGATAAAAATTCATTGTGGGTTTTAGCATCCACAAATTGGCGCCATATGTGAAGAAATAAGAGTTCTTTAACGCAGGAAGGAAAACCGCAACCAAATCCGACTCCAGCATGACCGAAAGTGCATAAAAACCACCTGACGAATATGCCAGCACGATTCAGGCACTCCTCCAATCCGTGCAATCCATGTTCGAAAAACTAGAGACATAAGATGCTTTGAACAAATCCTTGCTTGACAGGCTCGACCAGATGGCGAAGGAGTCTGCAGACCAAACCAAAGCAATGACCAAACGCTTAGACCGGGCAACGTCTTCGCAACCCCGCTCGGCCAGGACCTCTTCATGATGATACCCCATCTCGGGGCAAGCTCAAAACATGGTTCCAGAGTAGGAGTACAACTGAATACGAGGTAATAATTGCCGGGCTGCGACTGGCAACGACAATCGAAGCTAAGCGAGTAACCGCCTACTATGATTCCTAACTAGTTGTGAACCATTTTAATGGGGAATACGAGACAAGAAACGAAAAAATGGAAGCATACCTAGGTGTGGTGAAAACCCTTTGCAATGAATTTACAAACTTCGACCTAATCAAAATCCCTAGAGGTAAAAACATACCTGCTGACGCTCTAGCCGCACTGGCCTCGACTATGGACCCGCAGACGACCAGGGTCATACCGGTTGAAACTATCGACAAGCCCAACATCTCTATCACTAAAGCTACATACGTCATACATGACTCGATTGGAGAATACAATGCCAAACCAAATCCCGAGGACGTCGAAGAGGACGCAATTTCGATGAAACAGGCGAGGTTGCAGTGGATATAGACTGGAGAGTCGAGATACTAGCATACATAATAGACGGGATCTTGCCACCAAAGAAATGGGATGCCAAGAAACTCAAAGCCAAAAGTGTTAGATACACTCAGTTAGACGGAAACCTCTACAAATAGAGTGTACGTGGCCTGCTACTAAAGTGTATATCCGGCCACAAGACAAAGAAGATAATTAGGGAGGTACACGACGGAGCATGCAGAAACCACTCAGGTGGCAGAGCACTGGCATTCAAGATAAAGCGATATGGATACTACTGGCAAACCATGATCACGGACTGCGAACAGTACGCCTTGAAATGTGAGAAATGCCAAAAGCACGCGCTGTTGATATACACACCGACCAAGGAGATGCAATCCATCACATCGCCATACCCATTCATGAGATGCTCCATGGACATAATTGGCCGAATGCACAGGTCGAAACAGAAATGTTTCCTCCTCGTCCTAACATATTAAATCCACACCGATAACGACCCCCAATTCGCCTCGTATAGATTCAAAGACTTCTACCAATGAATGTGCATAAATTTAACATTCTCAACACCGTACTACCCACAGGCCAACGGCTAGGCCGAGGTCGCTAACAAAACAATCTAGGACGGACTAAAGAAGAGACTAGACGCCAAAAAGGGTAGATGGGCAGAAGAACTGGAGGGGGTACTCTGGTCTTACCAAACGACACCCAGAAGAGGAACCAACGACTAACCTTTTGCTTTAGTATACGAACCGAGGCAGTAATACCAGCTGAGACCGAAGTCTCCAGCCTCATATTTGAGTTGGCACCTCAGAACATGGATCAAAATGATCATATACTCATTGACATAACCGACACCATTGACGAAAGGAGAGACTAGGAGAAGATATTGTTGCAAAACTACCATAACGCTGCAACACGATTCTACAACAAGAGGATCAGGAAGAGACGGCACACCGAAGGAGAGATTGTGCTACGGGAAGTCTTCCCCGCAAGAGTAGAGAAGAACGCAGGACAGCTAGGAATCAAATGGGAAGGACCATACAAAATATCCAAGATCATCAAACCAGGAGTGTACGAACTAGAAGACACAGAAGGAAACGAGAAGAGACACCCTGGAACGCTCAACACTTGAAGAAATATTTTTGTTGACGACTAGCAAATTCTTTTCCCTTTGTTTTCACGCATAATTGTACTCTTTAAATCAGTGAACTACGTCCTCGACTTGATCCTCACCTCCGGGGTATGTCCGTTCAAGAATTCAGCTATTGTTATTAATTATTTCGATTTCGCACCCTCTCCTTTCCTTATAATTTTTTCTCAAAAAATAGGGGAGATGTATTCGTCCTTTACACTCCAACCCATCCCGCCCTCTCCTTTCCTTATAAAGTTTTCTCAAAAATGGGGGAGATGTGTTCGTCCTTTACACTCCGACCCAGCCCGCGCTCTCCTTTCCTTATAATTTTTCTCAAAAAACGGGGAAGATGTATTCGTCCTTTGCACTCCGACCCAGCCCGTCCTCTCCTTCTTCATAATTTTTTCTCAAAAAATGGGGGAGATGTATTCGTCCTTTGCACTCCGACCCAGACCACTCTCTCTTTTCCTTATAAATTTTTCTCAAAAAATGGGGGAAATATATTCGTCCTTTGCACTCCGACCCAGCCCATCCTCTCCTTCTTTACAAGTTTTTCTCAAAAAATAGGGGAGATGTATTCATCCTCTACATTAAAGACCCACTCAGACTCAACCGAGGGCTCTTGGTAAATTGATGGACCAGCTCGAGGGCATACAAAATGCCATGTCTCACCCATCCAACGAGATTAATCACCTGAAGTTAATCAAGCTATCCATCACCCACCATTCCAGTCTTTTTCGTTTTCGCCTATCCTATCTACCAATACTCTGACGAAATCGAGGGGAGAACACTATACTACACTTGCGAAGGACTCCTACGAAGGACTACCTAAGCCTTCAACTTTTGCTTCTCTGGTAAAACTATCTAAACCCTTAAATACCTCTTCATTATAGCATAACACTCAAAACGAAAACAATCAAACACATCACATTGTATGACCTGGCCAGCCATACAATACATCGCACACCCTCAATGGGTATCAGCCTGAGAAACCCTCAGCAAGGTATAAGTGCTAAAGCCGAGCCCAGTCTCGCAATAACGTATTAAGGCATATGACAAACGCTGTCAACAACTGAAATACTCACTCTTAATTTGAACATTCGAGCCCTCGAATAAAGTATGTTGTTTTAAGCAATTTATCTTAATGACTAAGCGTATATCTATCTTAGCTAGCAAGCACATGCGACATCATTCCAGCAAATATCACGACATCTAGAAAGGATCCTAATACAAACTCAGCTCGAAGTGGATGCTTAGAAGCAACATGCAAAGATATAAACTGAAACTCCAACATAAATTTAACAAACTTAAAAGTTTTGGGTTAAAGCCCCCCCCTGCCCACCAAATTCAGGTTCGCATAACATTCAAAGAAATTTCGAAACAATAGATAAACAAGATGATGAGATGGAGAATTTTCTAGGCGTGCAGGTCCTGGCTGGCTGCATTATCGTCATCCCCTCTGGGGGCTTCTTTTCTCGGAACAGCTGCGACTTCCCCAATGCGCAGCGAAATTTCGACCACTTTGTCAAGAGCTCCACCCGCATCGGCACCAAGCCCATCGACCTCCTTCTTTTCGGTTTCCTCCTCAGCCATAGCCTCATCTTTATCCCCTCCAACAATGGCCTCCTCGGCAGGGTTTAGAGATTGGAGATTTGTACCATAAGGGTTGATGTCTTCAGTCGGGTTGGGTTCATAGGGCTCGCTTAAGCCGGACCCAGTGAGCGTCGCCGTCTAGTCTTTCTCCATGTTTAGGTCATTGAAGTTTAGCATAGCCAGCTCCTCGTTGAACCCACCCAGGTCGTTTTCTAGATCTTTCTGATCCGTCTCCAGAATGGTCTCCCCGTCTCTCAAAAGCCTAATTAGCTCGAGGTTACATTTAATCTGTTCCATTTGAATTAGCTTCTCTTGATACACCGTTCCTTCACGACCTCTCCTTTTACCCGATCCATCTTCATGACGAACTGCACCGTCATCTCATTTTCCTTCTCCTTAAGCTTCTGCTCCATCCGGTTATCCATATCCTTTATGAGGCTCGCCAGCTCCTTGGCCATCGAAGCCACCTCCTTCTTCAAATCCTTCTTGGCATTGTTGTGACGAGCCACCTCCGCACTCAGCCTCTCTACATCCTTCTTCCTCAGATCCTCCAGCTCAACTACCTCATCCCTCAACCTACTGTTCTCGTCCGTTAGCATTTCCACCCGTCTTACTGCAGTCTTCAATTCAGAGATAGCCTTTTCAGCTCTCGCTGTCACATCAACGATTAACTTGATCCCATAATTCTTCTTCGCTCTCCTCAGCTCGTCATCCAAGACCCCTACCAGTCGGTTTGCTAGAGCCGTAATCTAGAAAAATAAGTTGCACCTCAATCAAAACAGAAGCCATCTTTTGAATCGCGAAACAAAAACAAAATTGAAACAAAAATCACAACAACCATACCTCGGCATGGGTGTGAGCCCGGTCAGCGTATTCCCTCTGAACAGAAAGCGACCTGTGGTCGTAAACCTTAACGCCACCTAGGAAAATTTTGGACATTAGCTATGCGCAAAGGCCCACTTCTTCCACTATGGAAGACTGGTTTGGCCAGAAGAAGCTGAAGGCGAATCCGCCATGATCATGAACACCGACAGGGGATGCCTCCTGAATGCGAGCCCTCTTCTTCGAGGGAGCCTCGAGGTGGCGAGTGTTGTGCTGGATCGGAGGGAGACGGGACAATTTCTTACTGGAGCTTACAGCCTTCTCCAGATGATGATCACCATGGGATGAGTCGGAGACCTCAATAGGATCCACCTCCATGGAAGCCTGATCCTTGGGAGTCTTTTCCTCCTGAGCAGTACCGAGTCCCGCCAAGCTGGGAGCCCCCTGAGAAATTTTAAGTTTGCGAGCTTCACGATATGTGATAGGATTCTTCATAGTGATAGGCAAACACTCATAATGAGCACCTGCAGCAAAACCACGCATCAAATGTTATGCAACTCTAACAGACGAGAAGAAAACAAAAAAATACTTACTTGTGGATGATTCAGATAACGGTTCTAACGGCAGCCAGTTATACGATACTCTTTCCCCGTCGAAGGTGTTCCAGTTGTTTAGCCGATTGCTCCCGAGAAGTTTCCAATTTTTCAGATATTCAGCAGAAGGATCCTCAACATGAGACATATGCAAGACTGACCAACACCCAAATAAGAAAGAAAAGGAAAACCAGTCAACAAATAATGCCCGAAAATCAACTAACACAAAAAGATAAGATCGAAAACAACCAGAAAACATCAACTCTACAAATAAGCAAGGGAACACAAGAGTTAGGTTTAAGATAGAAAAAGAGGGGATTCAAACCAATCTCCCTAGTCCACCAAAATTGTAGATAGCTGGGACTCGTAGTCCCGAAAGAGAGATGATTAATTTCTAAGAAAAAGTAAATTTTCTCCCAGTTAGTTTCGTCTTTGGGGATTGACCAGTCATGAACCCTTGGTTGGGTTTATTGGCTAGGTACCAGAGGCCATCCTTCGGACCCCTCTTTGCATATGTGGCAGCTTCAAGCATGTCACAACCTAGTTCAAAGCCATTCTCCCTTGCCTGGATCATCAGGAAAATCGCATGCCGGACTCCCTTAGGCATCAACCATTGCTCAGAGCCATCCCTCACGACGCAAGTATCAAACCAGCAACTCATGAACGGGAAAACGCAACCCACATGTCTTGAAAAAAATCTCATAGATTGTGAAGAATCCCGCTGGGGGATTGTTTGGAAACTGACCGGGATCAGGGATCAGGAACCTGACATCAGAAGGGAGATCAAATTGCTCCGAAAGCGTTCTCACGGACGTAGGAGTTGAGCGAGAAGATGAGAAAGTCATGATTTGCGGAGGCGCAGCCGCCCTGGACCTCGCGCCGAAAATGATGGAGATTTCTACACTCCCCNTATCAACTCCCCCAGACTTAGATCTTTGCTTGTCCTCAAGTAAAGCAAGATTCAATCCGGAGAAGAGGTTTAAAATGGACCACACAGAAACTCACAAAATCTCAAAAACCATAAATATAGTTTCAAATCCAAAAGACACTAATCTCAAACAACCACTTTGATTTAATTGTTTACCACCACTAAACTAACAACCTGTTTCTTACTCTAAATCCCAAATCAATCAAGTATCAAATCATATCAACCAACTCTTTAATATTCAATTAAGTTCAGTTACATGCATTCTCACCTATAGTATATCAATCAAATTATTCAAGTACATCTTCTATCGAAATGCCTATACCAAACAGAGCATCAACCGACTTCCGGTCTTGATCCTTTTCCCCCTTTCTCACTTCTTTTTCATTTTCTAAAGATTCGCACTTTTCTGCGTTTTTCTTTTCTTTTTTTATTCTTTTCATGTTCGTACGTTTCTGCGTTTTCATGATTCTAACTGCTTTTCAGCAGCCCGACAATGATTACAGACTTCTAGTTCACGCTTTCAACACTTTTTCTACCGGTTTTTATATTTTTCTGAAGGGAGAGAGAGAGAAAGGACCCAGATCGTACTGAAAGAACTTGTGTTATTTACAGAACACTAAAGAGCAAGGTACCTAATTCTCAAAGTAAATCAACACCATAAGCAAGAATAATTCAGATTTAAATTAAGTCCTATCATGGCAGAGTTAGCATCAATTCATCAATAACTCAAAAGACCAGAACTTTCAGAAACAAATCAATCAGTTATTATCATTGAAACAAATCAATCAATTTAATTTAAGTTAAGTGAAAACCATACCCTCACTTGGCTATTATTATCATTGATTATGATCATGGTTCCTTCGACTCAATAGACTCATCTAGATTAAATTTTTTTTTTTTTAAAATTTTACCAAAAAGACAAAACATCAAAACTTAGTTAGTATCATTACATCCTCCCCCAGACTTACTTCAGACCGTCCCGGTGTGAAAATAAATCCAAAAGAAGGTATAGAAACAACCAGAATCAATAGAAAAATCTGTAATGGATGAAAATAGATAATACTATATAAGAGTTCAAGGGAAAGAGGTTTACTAAAAGTGAAGTGCTCTCAAATCTGTTCTGAAATCCTATGCCTCATTCTCTATGCCCGAAATGTCATGAAGAAACTTTCACCAGTAATAACCTGAAACACTTTAAACTCAAAACTAAACACAAGTAGGTTAAGACTGACTCAATAAAAGGCACCGGATAAGGAATTCTAGGCTTATAGGAGTTTTTCGAAGTTTTCAGGTCCAGGGAGGTTTGCTCGATCGGGCAAGGAGTGCCCGATCGGGTAAATTCCTCTATTTTATGTCCGACTTTAGTGATTGATCGGGCGAGTAATGTACCCGATCAATCATATATCCCTGGAAATTTTTCATTGAGTTGCACGATCGGGCTAATGATGCCCGATCGATCTGTTCCTTCAGAAGTGATTTGGCCGATCGGGCAAAGGTTGCTCAATCGGGCAGATCTCTCTGCATCATTTTCCAGGTTTTCAAAATATGCATCTTCTTCCAAATTCCTAGCTTCTTCTTCTAAATTTCAAACCAAAGTCTTGAAATATCCCTTTGGATTCTCTTCAACTTTCCCAGGAAAGACACCAACTTGTCTTTTCATAGTTTCAGAAGTCTGAGCAACTTGCACATCCAAATGCTTCACATGAGTTGATAATGCATCAAAATTTTGATTTAACTCCTTCACTTCTCCTTGGATCAATGTTTGGAACTGTTTTTTTCCTTCCAACAGTTTCTTAAACATCATCTCAATTCAATTACTTGGTTGAGGTTGAGCTTGTGGAAATACAGGCTGAGAGGTTTGTTGAAAACCGCCTGAATTAGAATTATGCACAAATGGTTTATGCTGCTGTTGGTAGTGTTGATCTTGGGGGTTTTCAACATTGGTGCTTCTCCAAGACAAGTTGGGACGAGTCTTGTTAAAGCCTTGATTATAACCCTGATTGTACACCCTTTGACCTTGAGAATTGATGTAACTCACTTCCTTCTCAACTTCACCAGTATTATGTTCTAGAAGTGCAAAGCAATCAACTTCAGAATCATCTACAACACTGACCTGTTTCTGAGTTTGACCTTTTAGAAGCTCATTGATTAGTCCTTTCATCTATATGAATTCTCCTTTCAGCTCTGAGATCTCTGAGTTAGCAGCTAATACCGGAACCTTTGTTCGGCGATCAAACTCAGGGCAATGATTGCTATTACTAGCTGCCAGACTCTCTATCAAATGATATGCATCAGGAACGACTTTTTGTATGAAATCTCCATCGCTTGTTGTATCTAAGAACAGCTGATACTTCTGTTCAATTCCTCTATAAAAGGTATTGAGGAGACTTACATCTGAAAAACCGTGATGTGGAAAATCATGAAGCAGCTCTTTGAATCATTCCCAAGATTCATAGAATGATTCTATGGAAGTTTGAGCAAAATCAGAGATCTTGTTCCTAAAGGCATTAGTCCTAGTAGTAGTGAAGAACTGATTGATAAACCTGACTTTGTAGTCATCCCAGGCTACTATAGATCCGGCAGATAGAGACTTCAACCAGCTAAGGAATGACTGAACAAACTTGCTAACAAAAGCTCCATGTCTTTAATAGCATAGCTAAGTTCCAAATTTGGCCAATATGCAACAATATCCTCACCATAACAATTAATTCCAAAGGCTATAATGATCATTCTAGAATCTAAATCCTTAGTGAGCAGAGAGAGAGAGACAGAGAGTAAGAGTTCATATACCAAATTAGTTAAGCTGGTCAATGTACAGAAGATGATAATCTCCTGTCGTAAACCTCTAAAATTGCTCTGGTCTGGACATTCAGAAGATTTGCAAGGTGATTGAGAACCAGAAGGATAATTGAGAGCCTTCGATGATGATATTTTCGACGGATCTAGTGTAGTATGATGCTTAGAATTTTGGAGTCGTTTCACCATTGAAATCGATCTTGGCTCAAGTCGAGTGATAAAAGCAAAACTCGCATAGAGAAAACAAAAGAAGCAGCTCGTAACACCAATGTGAGGCCGAACCTTACGAGGAATCACCATCGAAGCACTTGTAGAACAATCGGCGGAATAACAGAGAAAAGACGAAGAAATCTTTTTGAGTTCCGTATAAAATGATTGAAAAAGATATCCTAATCAATCAATCAAGCAAAAGAGAACGAGGTGAGTACTGAAAATAAAAAAATTTAGACGAGATTATAATAAAAAAACTAGAAAGGCACTATTAGTCCCCGGAAACGGCGCCAAAATTCTGATAGGTTAAGAATTTAATCCTAACCTATTATTGCAAAGAACAGTTAAATGTAGCATAGCAAAGGGTATCGAATCCACAGAGACCAGAATAGTACACGTTCAATTTCAGTTTCAAATCTAGCTAAAGAGAGAATAATTAAGTGGTTGTGAATCAAAACGGTAAATTGAAAACGATTTAAACTTATAATAAAAAACGCTAGACATTAGGGATATCCGTAGGTATTCAGGTTTAAAGTCAAGTTAACATGCAAGATTGGGATTGAAAATAGTTCTCAACATGAAAAACGAATAAAGAATAATCTCCTCCCGGTGTATAAAAACCCTATGCTAGAATTGCCAGAGACAAACTCCCGCTGTCTTTAAAGCAATTCGATCATGCATTACAATCATATTCAATTGTTCATAAGCATTTAAAACAATACTCCTGTAAGTAAAAACACTTATTCATCTAAATTATGTCAGGTTTCTAAATCAAATCCCTTTGTATTTATCAATATATAATCATGAACTAGGTGATCAAGCTAATTCATGAATTAAGAACAAATTTAGACTAAGAACCTAACAAATTCAATCTTACAAAGTTAAACCTAACATTCAAACCTGGTTTCCTTAGGAAACCCTAAAACCTAACTATGGAACTACTCAGACATTGGCATTCATAAAAATTCAATATCAAAGAAGAACACATAATTAAAACCAAAGAGATATTATAAAGGGGTTCATAAATTGATCCAAATACATGTTGAATCTCCTCTCCCTCAGTAATTCTCTCTGAAATTAAAATAATGGTTCTATAAACCTAAAACATAATGTATTTATAGGCTAAAAAAGTAAAATACTGAAATAGGAAAATTGAGAAAAACTTGAGGACTTGATTGCAAATTTTGGAAATCTTCTACTTTTTCTCGGGCAAAAAGATCGATCATGCACATAAGGGATCGATCGGGCTCTCCTGGGATCGATCATGCACTCTTTTCGTAAAATTCAGGACCAAGTGCTCGATCAGGCACTTTTTTTCCCCGATCGTGCACTCCAATGTATTCCTGCGCGATCTTCTTTTGCGAGTTAGCTTGACAAGTATTTAGTAAAATAGCCATAAATTTTGATTGCACCGATGGATCAACTTCAAACCCTTCCATATGAAAGCTAGATCACGTGGATATCTTGTGTCAAAATTTAAGCTTCATCCATTGGTGGTAGCATCTTCAAAAATTGCTAAACTTCTGACCCCTCTATTGGACTATGCATCTGCATATGTCAATTTGCATCCGTTTCATGCAGAAATCCGTCTTTTCTTCCCAGAATGACCCAAACACCTAGGAAACCTGTAAAAGATATCTATTTTCAAGGAAAACACTCGGATAACGCTTAATAGGAAACATAAATGCTCACTAGAAAGCGTTAAAACCGAGTGATATCACTCGCGCCGGAAATGATGGGGATTCCGACACTCGTACTGGCCGCATGATGTGACGACGAGCTTCTGCTCCAGGAACGAAGCGCCAGTTGTTTCGACATGGCGGAAGAACCGAGATGGAAGAGAAATTAAAGGAAGAAAAATGGAAAGGAAACGAGAATTCAAAGAGAATCGGAGAAAAATCAAACAAGAAGAGAACACATTGAAAGGGGGAACAACAAACCCTAGCATAAATTAAGAGAGAAGAGGTATGGGATAACTGTAACTTTGATTGCGTAAAGAGAGAGAAAGAGTTGGAGGTTGAATGCATAGTGGGAGATAGTTCCAAGCACTTGAGGGGAGAGGGGAATGCAGCAGTAACTACCTCAAGGAATGCAAAACCACCTTTTGTAGGCATAATCATGACGCTTTTGAATTTTGAAATTGAAGCACACGCAGCGTGTTAAGAAAAATAACTGCTGGACTGTTGGGATTTCCTCAACCAAAATCGCAACAAATCTATCTAACAAATGCTAAATCCTTGGAAAAGTGAGATTATCCGGTTCAACACGAAATATTAAAATACATATGTGATAACCATATATGAATGCATGCATATCTGAATGAGAATGACAAAGGGAGATCATCTTGAAACAGACAATCCCAAATTGAATTTTCACCAATCAATCTTTGAAGGTCACCGAACTCGCTAAGCTCAGAGGGAGACCTGGGGGCTAATCTGTTGTTGTCAAAAACCCCTCAGAGGGAATTTTTCTTAACTAGTGCTACTTTCCGGATGATGGCTCAGCATGCATTAAGGTGCAAAAGGATTTACTAAGTAGATCGCTACCTGGGCGTGAAGAGTGAGCGGTTGAACACCCAAGTCGTAGACGATCGGAGGAGAAGGTGATCACGAGCTGAGCAAGCGAAGACTAGGTCATGATGATTCCAAGATAGGAGGGAGACACCAAGATTGCAGGCCCAACAATCCGAGAAGATCGGAACATCCTGAACTAGACGGAGAGAGATATAAAGAAAGAGAGAAAGAAGGAAAGGGCATCGATTCTTTTTCAGGAGATTAGAACTACTTTTGAACTTAGATTTGGCAATCAACTAGTTATTTTGTATTCACTTATTTGAGATCAATAAAATCTATTTTTTTATCTTTCTATCTGAGTTTGTGTTGCGTCTTTTTCCTACTTTTGACAATTCCTCATTGAGATAAACTTGATAAAAATTCATTGTGGGTTTTAGCATCCATAATATCAATACCGAGATGAGGTAAACCAAACCGAAAAACTTTTTAAACCGGAGAGTAAATCTGACCCGATAACCCGCCTAAACCCCATTACCGCCACCCAGTTATGGAACCCTAAATTCCAAAATATTTTGTAGAACCCAAAATCCACAAAAAGCATCGATCTCGTAGTCTGTATCACCCTAATTGACGCAAATAGTGACTTCGAGAATGAGTAACGCCTCTGGAACTTCGATTGTATTATCGAGTAGTGGTTCAAGACAAAATTTTTTTGGTGTCCCTAACAAATGTGTTTGTGGGCAACAAATTGCTGAGCTCACGTCGAAATCTGAATCCAATCCATATCGTAGGTACTCTAGGTGTGTGTATGCTACTGCGAACAAGGTATATCTCTAATTTTTTGTTTTGTAAATTGTCTCTTAGAAAGTAAACTGAGAGTAATGAGATGTTCATATGTTCATGATGCACATTTTGTAGCTTAGGAATGATAACCACACTTTTAAGTGGGTTAATTATGCTCATTTGGATGAGATTAAATCAATGGATGCGATAATTGCTTGTCTTGAGGCAAGTGTTAAGGAAAGTATAACCGAGAGTTCAGCTATGGAGAATATGGTGTTTGATAGGATTCATATGAAGCTTTAACAAGAGATATTTGAGAAGGTAGATAATGTCTTGACTGAGGGAAAATCAGAAATGAAGAAGATGATGGTTGCTCTTGTTATTGGTTGCATCTTGATTGTTGGGTTACTTCAATTTCTTGGAACAATGTAGTATGGTTGTTGTTGTTGTTGAGTAAGACTAAGAAACAAAAGTTTGGTAGTTTGGTTGTTGTTATTATCCATATTGAAACAATGTTGGTGTTGTTATTTTTGTTGTTATTTTTGTTGTTATTGATGTGAAACAAAATCAGAATTAATGCATTAACCATTATAAACATTTAATTTAGAAACACAAATGTATTTAAGCACTAAACAGACTCCAATTATCATACCCGAGAGCACTAAACATACTCAAAATAGACTCCAAACAGACTCCAAACATCTCAAAAACAAACAACAAACCTGTCTCATACTCGACCAAAAGCAGACACACACACATAGCTGTCTTATACCTGTCCTATGCTTCAGAGGCTTGAGAAGTTTCAACTTGAGAATCATAAACACTAATCTGATTATTTTTCTTGTGCCTTCTACTTTTATGATCAGCTAATCCACAAACTCCACAATGCATAATCCTCTTCTTCTCTTTTGTTTTCTTCTTGAAAGGAGACTCATTCACTCCTTTCTTCCTTTTCTTGTCAGCTTTCTTCCTTCCAAGTTGAGCTGGTTTAGGTGGCACATAAATAGGAGCTGTATTAGTTGTAGGCCAGTGACGTGGACCCTTCTGTGGCCAAATCCCTTCAGTGTAGTTTTTTCTCCACATTTCTGTCTGGAAATAGGAGCAGACATACTTCTCAGGTTAAAGCTTCTTGTCTAAAATTACTCCATAGACATGCTCACAAGGGATGCCACATATATCATACTTCCTGCACGTACAAGTATTCTTCTCAAAGCAGACTCTGTGATAATCTCCTCCAAGGCTCACCTCATATTTCAAATTTGTGCTTCTACTAACTCTGCATTCCGAAGCTTCTTTATGTTGACTTGACATAAATTTCTCCACATATGGTGTGCATGTTCCTGTTACATAAAAAGATGTAATAAGTAACCAAATTAATGTAATGTAATAAGTACACAAAAACACTTACCTCTGTGAGCTTCTGCCATGACAGACCTTGTAGCAATCCTAACCCTTACTAATCTCCTTACACACTCAAGCATTGCAATAAAAGGCTTCTCCCTTGCCTTATTGATTAAGCTATTGAAGGATTTAGTGGAGTTATTATCCACATCCTCACAAAAGGACCATCAGCTCCAACCTTGTAGAATGCCAAGGTCCAACTCCTCGGGGTTGACTTTATGATGTCATTGTAAACACCAATATCATACTGGAATTCATGTCCAACCTCTATTTGTATTGTGCTTCATTATAGCTCCATGCAAAATTCCATATTAGAGGCTTCATCTCTTTCTTGCCCCCATGATTCTTCTTCATATTAGCATAGATGTGTCTAACAAGAATTCTATGCTCTATTAGTGGTAACTCCTTCTCAACAGCCACTATAAGACCCTTAAACAGAAAATATAAACCAATAAAACAAGTTAAACATAAACCATAAATAAAATTTTTTTACCTTCTGCCTATCTGATATCAGTACATATTCATTACCATCACCTAAGTTCAAGTCAATCTTCAGCCTCCTAACAAACCATAACCAGTTCTCTTTGTTCTCCACTTGTACCATACTCCATGCGATTGGATAAATCCCATTATTTTCATCCCTACCTAAGGCTACAAGCAACTGCCCTTTGATCTTATTTTTAAAAAAACAACCATCAATCCCAATTACCTTCCTACATGTCTTTATCCATGTCCTTCTGATTGCATCGAAGCATACATAAATCCTTTTAAAAACATCATTGCCTTCGTCATTTTGTAAAATATCAATCTCCACAATTGAATCCTTGTTTGAGTCTCTAATCTTAGTAGCATAGTCTCTCATCTTTTTAAATTGTTCATCATATTCTGTTTCTATCGATTTCAAAGCCTTAAGTCTAGCAGCTTGACATTGGGGCCTAGAGATTGAGATCTTATATCTCTCCTTAATGATTTCTTCTATCTTTTGTGGCATAAAATAGTCAGGCTCATCTCTGATTTTATCGATCGGTCCAAGTCGGATCTTTAGGTAGTGTTGAAGAATACACTTACCTCTCTATGTAATAGTCGTCTCTATCATATGCTTCAACATCGCGAATATCGTCTTCATCACCATTACGAACAACAATGTTCATCGCTTCTGAAATTTCGTAGTCTTCAGAAGTTCTCCTCTCAGGAACCCGAACTCGCAAAAGGGATGAAATTAGGGATTTTTGATTTGGAATTTTTTTGTTTTGTTTTCTTTGTTAACTTCAATCGGGTTGTTTAATCGGGTTTCTAATCGGGTTTTCGTGGTTTAATTTTGGTTTACTATAACTTTTTAAAGAGAATCAAGTTAAGATTACAAATTAAAAGAAACACTAAACCAACTTAATTCAATTTGGTGGGTAACCGAGAATTCATCTATTAAAATATGGGTTTACAGAAATTTAAGAATGATATCATGTGGACATATGTATTTAACTTTTGTTTCAGAGACATTTATAATTGAGTCATAGTTTGGTAGGTAACTATCGGTATATGATACTTCTCGTGGGAAAATAGATCGTCTACCCTTTTTAAAAATAATACTTCAAATTTGAAGTCTCTTTCAAATTTGAGATATGATGAGACAATATCTCAAATTTAAAATATTAAAATGTGTATTTTACAATATTACTTAAATATTTATTTACAATTACATAACTTTCTGCAACTGGTAAATAAATGTAAAACATTCATCATTTAATTATTAAATAAAAAATTTAAAATAAAACATTATATAATTTTGAGTAAACATAAAATAACATATTAAATAAATTTGGCGACAAAAAACATCTTAAATGAAATTCAAATATCATAATACTATTAAAATTCAAACATATTAAATAAAATTCAAACACCATAGTGCTCATATATATATTTGACCAATGCATTTCGCAGTGATAGATAAGTTTCTTTATCTTTTATCTATAAATTACGAGATAAAAATTGTCGAAATTGAGTATTTTCGTTTGTTGCCATTTTTACAATTGGCATATCATGAACCTGATAAAGAAACAGATGAATCGATTAAAATTGAGCGGAAGAATAAGAGTGGAATGAAGAAATTTTCTCTGATATCGCTTTACCAAACAAGATTTTCTAAGAAAACTTGTTAAGAGAGAAAATCGAAACCAAAAATATAAACTTCATTCAATTGTTAAAGTGATACAAAAGGGGTTTGTATACTAAACCTGACAACACTAAACAAATAATAAAAAATAAAACCAATTTCTGTTTACTCTAATACTCCCTCTCAAGATGTAAGGAACTTGCATCTTAGACTTGAAAAATCCATGCGAATTGAGGAAGAAGAAGATCGGAAGATCAACCAAAATAACAACAATCCTCTGGTGGTCTTGGCAAAGAACAATAGAGAAGTTCAAGTATATATTTCAACCAAGTCAAATGAGCCACAATCATAAGGCCAATGAATCCATAGTCATATGTTCGCCGTTGACCATAGAAACACACTTGAGATAGAGTATATTGCACCAATAACTCGTGTGTAGCAGTCTATGAGTAGACCTTTGATAATTTCTCTCTCAAATTGAGTGATAAAATCAAAAATCGCACAAAGAAAACAGAAGAAGCAGCTCACAACACCAATGTGATGCCAAACCTTACGAACAATCACCACCGAAGCACTTGTAAAACGATCGGCGAAACAACAAAGAAAAGATGATGAAATCTTTTTGAGTATTGTATAAAATGATTGAAAACGATATCCTAATCAATCAATCGGAAGAAACGAGATGGAATAAGGCACAACAACCAAAATTACAAGCAAAATTCGGTATGATAACCGAATAACAAGATGAAATCCCACAAATAGACCTGAATAGGCTAGATTGTGCGTAATGCACGATGATGAACTGAATCCGGAAACTTCACATATAAGACTACTCGCAAGGTTCCAAAAGCTTGATCAATAGCAAATGAAGGAGTATTCGGAGCGGAATATGTCGTAGCGGTGGAACGAGTAAATTTTCTCCAAATTAGCATAATGTTGCTACGGATGAAGACACATGAAAAGCTGGATCCCGAATAATCACAATCAACGGAGCATCAGAAACATGATTTGTAGTAGTTGATGCGATGGAGCCAACCGGTTTTTGCAGAGGAACTAACTTTCGCGAAAACATATTTTGATCGCAAAGTGAAAAATCCAAGTTCTGTTGATAAACTGATAAGCAACCAGAATCGAACTCAGAAGACAAGACTATTGAAGCTAATGAATCGCTTCAAATAAACAATCACAAGATCGAGGAAATTTGTTCTATAATAAGAAACTCAAATCTGAGCCAGGAATCGAAGATATCCAAGCTTGATTCAAAACAACTAGAGCTGGCTTTGGGAAGAACAAGGCTCGTAAACGATAAATGACATGAGAGAAGAGAGCAATCTGAATCGCGAAAAAAGAAAAAAATGAAGAACATTTTCCAAACTTGTTGATGATTTGGAAACTTGAATCAACATGTTCCTGATGAAGAAACAGATGAATCGATGAAAATTGAGCGGAAGAATGAGAGTGGAATGAAGAAATTCGCTTTGATACCATTTTACCAAACAAGAATTTCCAAGAAAGTTTGTTAAGAGAGAAAATCTTGGAAGGAAAAATATAAAACTTCATTCAATTGTAAAAGTGATATAACAGCGGTTCATATACTAAACTTAACAACACTAAACCAATAATAACAAAATAAATCAATTTCTATTTACTCTAACACTCCCCCTCATGATGTAAGGAACTTGTATATTGGACTTGAAAAATCCATGTGAATTTCGGAAGAGGAAGATCGGAAGATCAACCAAAATAACAACAATCCTCTGGTGGTCTTGGCAAAGAATAGTAGAGAAGTTCAAGTATAGACTTAAACTAAGTCAAATGAGCCACAATCCTAAGTCCAATGAAAACATATCCATATGTTCACCTTTGAACATAGAAACACACCTGAGATAGAGTATGTTGTACTAATAACTCGTGTGTAGCAGTCAATGAGTAGACCTTTGATAATTTCTCTCCCTTTCCCGAAGCACAGTTGACAGAAAATTGCTGAAACTTCAGCATGCTCTTAGGTAATGACATATGACGGGAAAAAGGTAGAACGGTGTGATACTTGTGGTAACAACAACCACAAAAAAGATTTGCACCAATATTTTGCAGGAACACACTTTTGAATGGAAAAATACCAAAATACCCTACAGGTTGGAGATCATGTGCATATAGAAACATCAACATAGGCTTACAAATTGAACAAATTGAGCCTTCTGAAAGTCTTATGATCTACTTTGCATCTTGTAGCAAAAAGATTCCCGCAACACTAGAACATCAACATCATATTCCATGAATAACATATTTAAAAGCTCATAACAATCCTCAGGAATAAGAGCCACTACATATATCATATGAAGTGAAGAAGCTATCTCAGCTATAATGCATAATGCATGACGAATAACCACTTGTAACAAACCAATTTCACCACATACAAAACTTTGTTTGATACTTGCTAACATAAGCTCCGTGTCTTTAATAGCTTAGCTAATTTCCAAATTTGGCCAATATGCAACAATATCCTCACCATAACAATTAATTCTAAAGGCTATAGTGATCATTCCAGAATCTAAATCCTAAGTGAGTAGAGAGAGAGTAAGAGTTCATATACCAAATTAGTTAAGCTGGTCGATGTACAGAAGATGATAATCTCCTGTCGTAAACCTCTAAAATTGCTCTGGTCTGGACATTCAGAAGCAACGCAAGGTGATTGAGAACCAGAAGGAATTGAGAGCCTTCGATGATGATATCTTCGATGGATCTAGTGTAGTTGTCCGATGCTTACAATTTCGGAGTCGTTTCACCATTGAAATCGATCTTGGCTCAAGTCGAGTGATAAACGCAAAAATCGCATAAAGAAAACAGAAGAAGCAGCTCGTAACACCAATGTGACGCCGAACCTTACGAGAAATCACCATGGAAGCACTTGTAGAACGATCGACGGAATAACAGAGAAAAGACAAAGAAATCTTTTTGAGTTCCGTATAAAATGATTGAAAACGATATGCTAATCAATCAATTAGGAGAAACAAGCTGGAATAAGGCACAACAACCAAAAGTCCAAGCAAAATTCGGTATGATAACCGAATAACAAGATGAAATCCCACAAATAGACTTGAATAGGCTAGATTTTGCGTAATGAAAGACGAATGAAATGAATCCGGAAACTCTCATATACAACTGCTCGCGAGGTTCCAGAAGCTTGATCAACAGAAAACGGAGGAGTATTTGAAGCGGAATATGTCGTAGCGTTGGATCGAGTAAATGTTCGCCAAATAGCATAATCTTGCTACAAATGAAGACACATGGATAAGCTGGATCTTGAATAATCACAATCAACAGACCATCATAAACATGATCAGTAGTTATAGATACGGGGAGCTCGGTAGATTTGATCTTCAAAGAGACCTTGGCGAAAATGGACATATACCTCTCGTGATTTGAGGGACCACCTGCGCCATTGACCGGTTTCACCAACAAGACATCCATGACAATCAAAACTATCAAAATACTAATGCACGCAGCGGTTGTATCGAGTATGATCGAATTCACATTGATTGAAAAACCAACAATATACAACACAATCTTGTGAACGCCATGGATAAATGCAATGAAGGCTGTCCCCTCTACGTTCCACCAATGCGTCAAATTTCCCACTAAGGAAGGGATCAGATCAAAGGGAGCCAAAGGTCAATCCGAGCTTGCTATCTAGCCAAACTCAAACTCCAAGAAAAGGCCTTAAAGCAATTACAGATTGGGGAGCCCGCCCCGCCTGCGGAGCCGACGTACGAGGAACCCAAACTCGATGAAGTGACGCAGTACTGTATATACCCAGGATATCCAGAGCGTTGCGTTGGCATATGATCAAAACTTCAAAAAGATTTGAAAGAGGAGCTAATCCTTTTCCTTAATGAAAATAAACACACCTTCACATGGAACATGACGGATATGCCATGAATAAGCTTAGACATTATGTTTCACGAGCTAAACGCAGACCCAATTTACAAGCTGGTTAAACAGAAAAAATGCAAGCTAGGAGCCGAGTGGGCTCAGGCAGTCAGAGACGAGGTATAGAAGTTGCTAGGTGCAGGCTCAATCACCAAGGTGAAATATCCGGAATGGCTGGCAAACCCCATAGTGGTAAAGAGAAAGAACGGAGAATAGAGAGTATGCATAGACTTCACCGACCTGAACAAAGCATGTCCCAAGGACAGTTTCCCACTGCCAAACATAGATCAGCTCGTCGAAGCCGCAACTGGTTATAAGTTGATCTCGTTTATGGACGCCTTCTCGGGCTACAACTAGATACTCATGCACCCATATGACAGGAAAAAACCGCTCTCACTATGGACAAAGGCATCTATTGTTACAAAGTAATGCCTTTCGGCTTGAGGAACGCATGCGCAACCTACCAACGCTTAGTCAACAAAATGTTCTTGGAACAACTGGGAAAGATCATGGAAGTTTATATAGACGACATGCTTGTCAAATCCTTTGACTAGGGCAACCATGTGGACGACCTGCGCATATGTTTCCAAATACTGAACACCTACAGGATGAAGCTGAACCCAGCTAAGTGCACCTTCGCAGTAACCTCGGGTGAATTCCTCGGCTACCTGGTGACCAAGAGGGGGATCGAAGCAAATCAACGCATTGTTAAGGATGCCATCACCCAAAAACACAAAAGAGGTACATAGACTAACCGGGCGAATAGCCGCCCTCACTAGATTCATATCTAAGTCAACCGAAAAATGCCTTCCATTCTACAACCTCCTGAAGGGAAACAAGAAGTTCATCTGGAACGAAGAATGCGAGCTAGCATTTAAAGAGTTAAAAACCTACTTGATGACACCTCTGGTCCTTTCGAAGCCACATGAGGGAGAAACTCTATATCTTTACATCGCGGTGTCATCTCACGCAATCAACTCAGTGCTTGTACGCGAGGAGCTAGGAGAGCAGAGGCCGATTTTCTACCTCAGCAAAATCCTAGACAATGCTGAGACCAGATACCCAACAATAGAAGAATTGGCCCTAGCTATGGTGCAATCAACAAAAAAAATTACGATCCTATTTCAAATCGCACTCGATTGTTATGTATTCCAACCAGCCGCTACGTACAATCCTACACAGTGCAAACCAGTTGGGAAGACTCTCTAAATGGGTCGTCGAGCTCAGCGAGCACGACATAGAATTCAAAAGCAGAACTTGTGCAAAATCTCAAGTCTTGGTTGATTTCCTGACAGAGCTACCGCCAGAGATGGATACGGCAGTACAGACAGAAGAAGCAAAATGGTCAAATATACGTAGATGGGGCGAGCTCAAAACATGGTTCTAGAGTAGCCGTACGACTGAATACGAGGAAATAATTTTTGGGCTGCGAGTGGCAACGACAATCGAAGCTAAGCGAGTAACCGCCTACTGTGATTCCTAACTAGTTGTGAACCAGTTTATTGGGGAATACAAGATAAGAAACGACAAAATGGAAGCATACCTAGGTGTGGTGAAATGAATTTACAAACTTCGACCTAATTAAAATCCCTAGAGGTGAAAACATACCTGCTGACGCCCTAGACGCACTAGCCTCGACTACGGACCCGCAGACGACCAAGGTCATACCGGTTGAAACTATCGACAAGCCCAACATCTCTATCACTAAAGCTACATGCGTCATACATGACTCGATTGAGGAATACAATGCCAAACCAAATCACGAGGACGTCGAAGAGGATGCAATTTCGATGAAACAGACGAGGTCACAGTGGATATAGATTGGAGAGTCGAGATAATAGCATACATAACAAACGGGATCTTGCCACCAAAGAAAGCGATATGGATACTACTGGCCAACCATGATCACGGACTGCGAACATTACACCTTGAAATGTGAGAAATGCCAAAAGCACGCGCTGTTGATATATACAGACCGACCGAGGAGATGTAATACATCACAGCGCCATACCCATTCATTAGATGGTCCATGGACATAATTGGCCGAATGCACAGGTCGAAACAGAAATGTTTCCTCCTCGTCCTAACTGATTATTTTCCAAGTGGATAGAAGCCGAATCATTCGCTAAAGTCAAATCCGAAAATGTGGAATCCTTTATCTAGAAGAACATAATTTTCCGACATGGGACCCCCTACGAAATCCACACCTATAACGGCCCCTCTCATATAGATTCAAAGACTTCTACCAACAAATGTGCATAAATTTAACATTCTCAGCATCGTACTACCCACAGGCCAACGGCCGGGCCGAGGTCGCTAACAAAACAATCTTGGACGGACTAAAGAAGAGACTAGACGTCAAAAAGGGTAGATGGGCAGAAGAATTGGAGGGGGTACTCTGGTCTTACCGAACGACACCCAGAAGAGAAACCAACGACTAACCTTTTGCTTTAGTATACGAAACCGAGGCAGTAATACCAGCTGAGACCGAAGTCCCCAGCTTCATATTTGAGTTGGCACCTCAGAACATGGATCAAAATGATCAGATGCTCATTGACATAACCGACACCATTGAAGAAAGGAGAGACCAGGAGAAGATACGGTTGCAAAACTACCATAACGCTGCAACATGATTCTACAACAAGAGGATCAGGAAGAGACGGCTCACTGATGACTCTGAATTTTCATGGATTTTACTTATCAGTTAGCATCGATTATGAGGTCTTAAAGCGTGCATACATCACATTTATGGTCGATTTCACTAAGTTTAGTGTTTTTAGGACTTTTTCATTAGAATTTGCATATGCACGCATTTTGGAGGTTTTTCAGGACTTTTAGGTGTTTTTGGAAAAGATTTGAGAAATTTCAGAAAAGCAGCACTTGACGTCGAATGGAGCAACCACTTAGCACTCAGCACTCAACATGGAATAGACTGAATTTACCTCTAAGCACTGGCAGGATCGATCCCAACTCAATGCAGGATCGATCTGAGGTACTTCAGCGACGAAACAGGATCGATCCCACTCAGAACCTTCGGGATCGATCCTAACACTATGCAGATAGATCCCAACAACACTCCAGATCAATCCCGCAACAAAACCAGATCGATCCCGCAGGCAATTCAGATCAATCCCCCTTTCATGCTTTCAACATTTCTGGTGAAGTCTCAAACAAAGTCAAGGAAGTGCACGGAGACGAAGCAGGACTAAGAAGACAACATACAAGATCGATCTCACTTGTGTTGGGATCGATCTCAGGCACTCAATGACGGGAACAATCCCAACCTCAGACAAAGTTCGGATGTAACGAAGCTGGATCAATTCCAAGCAAGCACCCTTTAGTCTAGGATCGATTGTGCACTCAACCACTTGAAGGCAAACACGCTCCGACCGGACCGACTCGAATCCGAATACCACCTGAAGCAAGGCCCAATATCCAAGACAATGATTAGCATTTTGTCTTTAGTGCGAATTAGGGTTTTTCTCTGAACACTATAAAAGCCCTAATTCCCCTCCATTTGCACAAGCTTTAGTTTTTCTTTCCTTTTTAGGTTTTCATTTCTTAGTTTTGTTCTTCATTTTCTTGGTGTACAAACCATTATTCTTTTAAGTCTTTAGTTAATCTACTGTTTTTCCTTTGTTTCCTTGCTTAGCTTTAGGTTGTTCTTTACTTTGTGCATCTTGATTTTCGTTTTAAGTTTTTAATCTCTTGCTTTGCTTACCTTTTCATTGTTGTTCTTCATTTCTGGGTTTGTGTTCTTGCTGTTATTCATAGATCTGCATGTTTAGGTTCAAAGTTTTGTTTGCTGTTTCATCTGCTTCTACTCCCATGAGTAGTGAGTAGTCATCCAAGTTCCTGAGGATGGGGGTAGATAAGGGTTGATGTTCTGGGTTTGCTTAGGTACCTAAGTTGTTTGTTTCCTAGATCCCTTCTGGACCTTCTCAGCTTAATGCAGACTGTAGTCCTACCCAAGAGGGACATAGGCCCACCGTTAGGCCCTACAACACCGAGAGGTGAGTTATTGGAGGTGATCGGACCGAGGGGGTTCCAGAGATTCGTTTCCCCTTCTCTGTGAATAGATGTGGGAAACGAGTTAGCTAGATTAGTAGAGGTTAATGCCTGCTAGGTAGTCGCTGTCTATGACAACAGTTGAGTCTATGATTGCTTTGCTTAAGATTGGTTGCCAAAACATTGGAATTGATTGTTAGTATAGCTACTATCTAGGGGTCAGCTCATTGTTTGAGGTATGTTAGGTACTTAGGTAGCCCAGGATGGATTCCCAAGTCAATTACCCTTTTTCCTCAGGAACGATCTTACATTGATTGCATTTTCCCTTTTCTTGCTTTTTCTCTGTTTTGCATCCAAAAGTGTTTTAAGCCTTTCTCTGGTTTATGCTTTTTACTTTCGTTGCACTTAGGACCTTTTAGCATCCAAAACCCCTTTTAACATCAGCTTGACTTTAAAGCATCCAATACATCCACATTGCTTAGTACGCTCCCATTATGGATTGACATAAAAGCCCATACTGCAACGATGAATTGATTGATAGCCCTATAGGACGAAAAATCCTACTATCACTCACCGAAGGAGAGCTGGTGCTACGGGAAGTCTTCCTTGCAAGAGCAGAGAAGAATGCAGGAAAGCTAGGAATCAAATGGGAAGGACCATACAAAATATCCAAGGTCATCAAACCAGGAGTGTAGGAACTAGAGGACACAGAAGGGAACGAGAAGAGACACCCTTAGAACGCTCAACACTTGAAGAAATATTTTTGTTGACGACTAGCAAATTATTTTCCCTTTGTTTTCATGCATAATTGTACTCTTTAAATCAGTGAACTACGACCTCGGCTTAATCCCCACCTCCGGGGTACGTAGGCAATTACGTTCAAGAATTCAGCTATTGTTATTAATTATTTCGATTTCGCACCCTCTCCTTTCCTTATAAATTTTTCTCAAAAAATGGGGGAGATGTATTCGTCCTTTACACTCCGACCCATCCCGCCCTCTCCTTTCCTTATAAAGTTTTCTCAAAAATGGCGGAGATGTGTTCTTCCTTTACACTCCGACCCAGCCCGCCCTCTCCTTTCCTTATAATTTTTTCTCAAAAAGGGGGGAGATGTATTCGTCCTTTGCACTCTGACCCAGCCCGTCCTCTCCTTCTTTATAAATTTTTCTCAAAAAATGGGGGAGATGTATTCGTCCTTTACACTCCGACCCAGCCCGCCCTCTCCTTTCCTTATAAATTTTTCTCAAAAAATGGGGGAGATGTATTCGTCCTTTGCACTCCGACCCAGCCCGTCCTCTCCTTCTTTACAAATTTTTCTCAAAAAATGGGGGAGATGTATTCGTCCTCTACATTAAAGACCCACTCCGACTCAACCGGGGGCTCTTGCTAAATTGATGGACCAGCTCGAGGGCATACAAAATGCCATGTCTCACCCAACCAACGAGATTAATTACCCGAAGTTAATCAAGCTATCCACCACCCACCATTCCAGTCTTTGTCGTTTTCGCCTATCCTATCTACGAATACTCAAACGAAATTTAGGGGAGAACATTATACTACACCCGCGAAGGACTACCTAAGCCTTCACCTTTTGCTCCTACGAAGGACTACCTAAGCCTTCAACTTTTGCTTCTCTGGTAAAACTATCCAAACCTTAGAAATACCTCTTCATTATAGCACAACACTCAAAACGAAAAAAATTAAACGCATCACATTGTATGTCATGGCCAGTCATACAATAGATCGCACACCCCCCAGTGGGTATCAGCCTGAGAAACCCTCAGCAAGGTATAAGTGCTAAAGCCGAGCCCAGTCTCGCAATAACGTATTAAGGCATATGACAAACGCTGTCAACAACTGAAATACTAACTCTTTATTTGAACATTTGATCCCTCGAATAAAGTATGCTGTTTTAAGCAATTTATCTTAATGACTAAGCGTAAATCGATCTTAGCTAGCAAGAACATACGATATCATTCCATCAAATATCACGGCATCTAGAAAGGATCCTAATACAAACTCAGCTCGAAGTGGATGCTTAGAAGCAACTTGCAAAGACATAAACTAAAACTCCAACATAAATTTAACAAACTTAAAAGTTTTGGGTTAAAGCCCCCCGGACACCAAATTCAGGTTTGCATAACATTCAAAGAAATTTTGAAACAATAGATAAAAGGATGATGAGATGGACAATTTTCTAGGCGTGCAGGTCCTGGCCGGCTGCATTGTCATCATCCCCTCTGGGGGCTTCTTTTCTCGGAACAGCTGCGACTTCCCCAATGCGCATCGCAATTTCAACCGCTTTGTCAAAAGCTCCACCCGCATCGGCACCAAGCCCCTCGGCCTCCTCCTTTTCGGTTTCCTCCTCAGCCATAGCCTCATCTTTATCCCCTCCAACAACGGCCTCCTCCAGAGATTTTAGAGATTGGAGATTTGTACTATAAGGGCTGATGTCTTCAGTCGGGTTGGGTTCAGAGGGCTCGCTCAGGTCGGACCCAGTGAGCGTCGCCGTCCAGTCCTTCTCCATGTTCAACTCTTTGAAGTCTAGCATAGCTAGCTCCTCGTTGAACCCACCCATGTCATTTTCCAGATCTTTCTGCTCCTTCTTTAGAGTGGTCTCCCCCTCTCTTAAAATCCTAATTAGCTCGAGGTTACATTTAATTTGTTCCCCTTGTATTAGCTTCTCTTGATACACCTGTTCATTCGAGACCTTCCCTTTCACCCGATCCATCTTCCCGATGAACTGCGCTGTCATCTCATTTTCCTTCTCCTTAAGCTTCTGCTCCATTCGGTCATCCATATCCTTCATGAGGCCCGCCAGCTCCTTGGCCATCGAAGCCACCTCCTTCTTCAAATCCTTCTTGGCTTTGTTGTGACGAGCCACCTCCGCACTCAGCCTCTCTATATCCTTCTTCCTTAGATCCTCCAGCTCAACTACCTCAGCCCTCAACCTACTGTTCTCGTCCGTTAGCATTTCCACCCGTCTCACTGCAGTCTTCAATTCGGAGATAGCCTTATCAGCCTCGCTGTCACATTATCGATCAACTTGATCCCATAATTCTTCTTCGCTCTCCTCAGCTCGTCATCCAAAACCCCTACCAGTCGATTTTCTAGAGCCGAATCTAGAAAAAATAAGTTGCACCTCAATCAATATAGAAGCCAGCTTTCGAATCACGAAACAAAAAGAAAATTGAAACAAAAAGCACAACAACCATACCTCGGCATGGGAGCGAGCTCGGTCAGCGTATTCCCTCTGAACAGAAAGCGATATGTGGTCGTAAACCTTAGGGTCACCTAGGAGAAGTTTGGACATTAGCTCTGCACAAAGGTCCCCTTCTTCCACCATGGAAGACTGGTTCTGCCAGGAGAAGCTGAAGGCGAATCCGCCATGATCATGAACACCGACTAGGGATGACTACTGAGTGTGAGCCCTCTTCTCTGAGGGAGCCTCGAGGTGGCGAGTGCTGTGCTGGATTGGAGGGAGACGGGACGGTTTCTTACTGGAGCTTATAGCCTTCTCTAGACGATGATCACCACGGGATGAGTCGGAGATCTCAATAGGATCCACCTCCATGGAAGCTTGATCCTTGGGAGTCTTTGCCTCCTGAGCAGCACCGAGTCCCGCCAAGATGGGAGCCCCCTGGGGGAAATTTTATGTTTGCGAGCTTCACGATATGTGATGAGATTCTTCATAGTGACATGCAAACACTGAGACGGAGCACCTGCAGCAAAACCATGCATCAAACGTTATGTAACTCTAACAGAACAGAAGAAAACAAAAAAATACTTACTTGTGGATGATTCAGATAACGGTTCTAACGACAGCCATTTATAGGATACTCTTTCCCCGTTGAAGGTGTTCCAGTTGTTTAGCCGATTGCTCCCGAGAAGTTTCCAATTTTTCAGATATTTAGCAGAAGGATCCTCAATCTGAGCTGGATGCAGGACTGACTAACACCAAATAAGAAAGAAAAGGAAAACCAATAAAAAAATAATGCCCGAAAATCAACTAACACAAAAAGATAAGATCGAAAACAATAAGAAAACATCAACTCTACAAATAAGCAAGGGAACACAAGAGTTAGGTTTAAGAGAGAAAAAGATGGGACTCACACCAATCTCCCTAGTCCACCAAAATTGTAGATCGTTGGGACTCGTAGTCCCGAAAGAGAGATGATTAATTTCTAAGAAAAAGTAAATTTTCTCCTAGTTAGTTTCGTCTTTGGGGATTGACCAGTCATGAACCCTTGGTTGGGTTTATTGGCTAGGTACCAGAGGCCATCCTTCAGACCCCTCTTTGCATATGTGGCAGCTTCAAGCATGTCACAACCTAGTTCAAAGCCATTGTCCCTCGCCTGGATCATTAGGAAAATCGCATGTCGGACTCCCTTAGGCACCAACCATTGCTCAGAGCCATCCCTCACGACACAAGTATCGAACCAGCAACTCAGGAACGGGAAAACGCAACCCACATGTCTTGAAAAAGAACTCATAGATTGTGACGAATCTTGCTGGGGGATTGTTTGAAACTGACCGGGATCAGGGATCAGGAACCTGACATCAGAAGGGAGATAAAATTGCTCCAAAAGCATTCTCACAGGCGTAGAAGATGAGCGTGAAGAGGAGAAAGTCATGATTTGCGGAGCCGCAACCGCCCTATATCTCGCGCTGGAAATGATGGGGATTTCGACACTCGCCTAGACTTAGATCTTTGCTTGTCCTCAAGTAAAGCAAGATTCAATCTAGAGAAGAGGTTTAAAATGGACCTCACAGAAACTCACAAAATCTCAAAAACCATAAGCATAATTTCAAATTCAAAATACACTAATCTCAAACAACCACTTTTATTTAATTGTTTACCACCACTAAACTAACAACCTGTTTCTTACTCTAAATCCCAAATCAATCAAGTATCAAATCATATCAACCAGCTCTTTAATATTAAATTAAGTTTAGTTACATGCATTCTCACCTATAATATATTAATCAAATTACTCAAGTACCTCTTCTATCGAAATGCCCATACCAAACAGAGATCAACCGACTTCCGGTCTTGATCCTCCCCCCCCCTTTCTCACTTCTTTTTCTTTTTCTAAAGATTCACACTTTTCTGCGTTTTTCTTTTCTTTCTTTCCTTTTTTATTCTTTTCATGTTCGTACTTTTCTGCGTTTTCATGATTCTACCTGCTTTTCAGCAGCCCGACAATGATTATGGACTTCTAGTTCACCCTTTCAACACTTTTTCTATCGGTTTTTATATTTTTATGAAGGGAGAGAGAGAAAGGACCCGAACCGTACTGAAAGAACTTGTGTTATTTACAGAACACTGAAGAGCAAGGTACCTAATTCTCAAAGTAAATCAACACCATAAGCAAGAATAATTCAGATTTAAATTAAGTTCTATCATGGCAGAGCTAGCATCAATTCATCAATAACTCAAAAGACCAGAACTTTCAGAAACAAATCAATCAGTAATGGGGTTCCAATCCTAATCTCAGCAATTTAATCTAAGTTAGTAATCTAGAGAAAGTGAAAACCATACCCTCACTTGGCTATTATTATCATTGATTATGATCATGGTTCCTTCGACTCAATAGACTCATCTAGATTAAAAACAAAAATTTTGAAAATTTTACTAAAAAGACAAAACATAAAAACGTAGTTAGTATCATTACACCCTCCCCCAGAATTACTTCAGACCGTCTCGCTGTGAAAATAAATCCAAAAGAAGGTATAGAAACAACCAGAATCAGTAGAAAAATCTGTAATGGATGAAAATAGATAATCCTATATAAGAGTTCAAGGGAAAGAGGTTTACTAAAAGTGAAGTGCTCTCAAATCTGTTTTGAAATCCTATGCCTCATTCTCTATGCCCAGAATGTCATGAAGTAACTTTCACCAATAATAACCTAAAACACTTTAAACTCAAAACTAAACATAAGTAGGTTAAGATTGACTCAAAATAGAAGAAAAAAAATAGACTCTAAATATAGTGGGTTGCCTCCCACTCAGCACTTTGTTTAACGTCACTTAACGATGTTCCATAACAAGCTCCAAACCTAGGTATCTTCAGCGTTAGAACCTTCCCCATCACATCATTTGCAATATCAATCCCTTTTTCCTTGAACTTAGGGGTGAGTAAAACTTTAAACTCTGAGAAGGGTTTTGAGAACCCTTTACTTTTCACCTTGTACTCAAGTGTATCACCAACCATTGCCTCAGGGATCAAAGCTACTTGAGATTCTTGCTTCCTTTCTTTGGTTTCATTTTCACATTCTCTTTAACCTTTGGATTGCTATTCCTTGTTGAGATTGGAGGCTCTTCGTGTAAGCTTTCAGCAACTACACACTTAGAATCTAGTTCATCATGAACCCCATTCTGCATCTCTTCTTCCTTAACCACAGTTAGCCTAAAGATCACTTTTGAAGGAATCGTTGGATAGAAGACTCGTTTCTTGATATTTTTCAGAGATATTCGCCGATTGGGTAAATCAACAACAGCTCCTACGATTGCAAGAATAATTCTTACAAGAATCAAGGGTTCATGTGAATGCTCATTCGTCGCCAAGATGTGGAAATCAACAGGAACAAGGCAATTACCAACTTGTAACAAGAGATCAGGGATAAACCACTAGAAGAGACAGTAGAATCATTAGCAAGTGTGATCATATGAGATGGTTGGATACCTGATAGCCCTAACTGTTTTGCAACAGTCATTGACATGACGTTCACATAAGCTCCAGTATCACAAAGAGAATTTATGAATTCCACTCCAGTGATCGAACAAGGATTAGCTGGCTTTCCAATCATCTCACCAACTTTAAACTCTGATATAGGCTTTGTAGAAGGCACCATATATGGAATTCTGGGCTTATAGGATTTTTCCGAAGTTGTCGGGTCCAGGGAGGTTTGCTCGATCGGGCAAATTCCTCTATTTTATGTCCGACTTTAGTGACCGATCGGGCGAGTGATGTACCCGATCGATCATATATCCCTGGAAATGTTTCATTGAGTTGCACGATCGGGCTGATGATGCCCGATCGATCTGTTCCTCCGAAAGTGATTTGGCCGATCGGGAAAAGGTTGCTCGATTGGGCAGATCTCTCTGCATCATTTTCCAGGTTTTCAAAATCTGCATCTTCTTCCAAATTCCTAGCTTCTTCTTCTAAATTTCAAACCACAGTCTTGCAATATCCCTTTGGATTCTCTTTAACTTTCCCAGGAAAGACACCAGCTTGTCTTTTCACAGTTTCAGAAGTCTGAGCAACTTGCACATCCAATTGCTTCATATGAGTTGATAATGCATCAAAATTTTGATTCAGCTCTTTCACTTCTCCTTGGATCAATGTTTGGAACTTTTGTTGTCCTTCCACCAGTTGCTTAAACATCATCTCAACTGAATTACTTGGTTGAGGTTGAGCTTGTGGAAATACAGGCTGAGAGGTTTATTGAAAACCGCCTGAATTAGAGTTCTACACAAAGGGTTTCTGTTGCTGTGGATAATGTTGATCTTGGGGGTTCTCAGCATTGGTATTTCTCCAAGACAATTTGGGATAAGTCTTGTTAAAACCTTGATTATAACCCTGATTGTACACCATTTGATCTTGAGCATTAATGTAACTCACTTCCTTCTCAACTTCACCAGTATTCTGTTCTTGAACTGCAAAGCAATCAACTTCAGAATCATCTACAACACTAACCTGTTTCTGAGTTTGACCCTTTAGAAGTTGATTGATTAGTCCTTTCATCTATGAGAATTCTCCTTTTAGCTCGGAGATCTCTAAGTTAGCAGCTATTACCGGGACTTGTGTTCGGCAATCAAACTCTCGGCAATGATTGCTATTACTAGCTGCCAGATTCTCTATCAAACGATATGCATCAGGTACAAGTTTCTGCATAAAGTCTCCATCGCTTGCTGTTTATAAGGACAACTGATACTTCTGTTCAATTCCTCTATAAAAGGTATTGAGGAGACTTACATCTGAGAAACCGTGATGTGGAAGCAGCTCTTTGAATCGTTCCCAAGATTCATAGAATGATTCTACAAGAGTTTGAGCAAAAGCAGAGATCTTGTTCCTTAAGGCATTAGTCCTAGTAGTAGTGAAGAACTGATTGATAAACCTGATTTGCAATCATCCCAGGTTACTATAGATCCGGCAGGTAGAGACTTCAACCAGCGAAGTGCTCTTTCAGCTAAGGAATGACTGAACAAAATTGCTAACAGAAGCTCCCTGTCTTTAATAGCATAGCTAAGTTCCAAATTTGGCCAATATGCAACAATATGCTCACCATAACAATTAATTCCAAAGGCTATAATGATCATTCCGGAATCTAAATCCTTAGCGAGCAAAGAGAGAGAGAGAGAGAGAGAGAGAGAGAGAGAGAGAGAGAGAGAGAGAGAGTAAGAGTTCATATACCAAATTAGTTAAGCTGGTCGATATACAGAAGATGATAATCTCTTGTCGTAAACCTCTCAAATTCCTCTGGTCTGGACATTCAGAAGCAACGCAAGGTGATTGAGAACCAGAAGGATAATTGAGAGCCTTTAATGATGATATCTTCGACGGATCTAGTGTTGTATGATGCTTACAATTTTGGAGTCGTTTCACCATTGAAGTCGATCTTGGCTCAAGTCGAGTGATAAAAGCAAAACTCGCATAGAAAAAACAAAAGAAGCAGCTCGTAACACCAATGTGAGGCCGAACCTTACGAGCAATCACCATCGAAGCACTTGTAGAACGATCGGCGGAATAACATAGAAAAGATGAAGAAATCTTTTTGAGTTTCGTATAAAATGATTGAAAACGATAACCTAATCAATCAATCAAGCAAAAGAGAACAAGGTGAGTACTGAAAATAAAAAAAATTTAGACGAGGTTCTAATAAAAAAACTAGAAAGGCACTATTGGTCCCCGGAAACGGCGCCAAAATTACGATAGGTTAAGAATTTAATCCTAAACTATTACTGCAGAGAGCAATTAAATGTAGCATAGCAAAGGGTATTGAATCCACAGAGATCAGAATAGTACACATTCAATTTCAGTTTCAAATCCAGCTAAAGAGAGAATAATTAAGTGGTTATGAATCAAAACGGTAAATTGAAAACGGTTTAAACTTATAATATAAAACACTAGGCATTAGGGATATCCGTAGGTATTCAGATTTAAAGTCAAGTTAACATGCAAGATTGGGAATGAAAATAGTTCTCAACATGAAAAACGAATAAAGAATAATCTCCTCCCGGAGTATTAAACCCTATGCTAGAATTGCCAGAGACAAACTCCCACTGTCTTTAAAGCAATTCGATCATGCATTACAATCAGATTCAATTGTTCATAAGAATTTAAAACAATACTCCCGTAAGTAAAAACACTTATTCATCTAAATTATTTCAGGTTTCTAAATCAAATTCCTTTGTATTTATCAATCTATAATTATGAACAAGGTGATCAAGCTAATTCATGCATTAAGAACAAATTTAGACTAAGAACCTAACAAATTCAATCCTACAAATTTAAACCTAACATTCAAACCTGGTTTCCCTTGGAAAACCCTAAAACCTAACTATGGAACTACTCAGACATTGGCATTCATAAACAATTCAATATCAAAGAAGAACACATAATTAAAACCAAAGAGATATTATAAAAGGGTTCATAAATTGATCCAAATACAGGTTGAATCTCCTCTCCCTCAGTAATTCTCTCAGAAATTAAAATAAAGATTGGTTCTAAAAACCTAAAACATAATGTATTTATAAGCTAAAAAAGTAAAATACTGAAATATAATCGACTTCAAACCACTTCGATATGAAAGCTAGCTCACAGGGATATCTTGTGTCAAAATTTAAGCTTCATCCATCGGTGGTAGCATCTTCAAAAATTGCTAAAATTCTGACCCCTCTGTTGGTCTATGCATATGCATATGTCAATTTGCATCCGTTTCGTGCAGAAATACTTCTTTTTGTCCCAGAATGACCCAAACACCTAGAAAACCTGTAAAAGACATCAATTTTCAAGGAAAACAGTCGGATAACGCTTAATAGCAAAAATAAATTCTCACTAGAAAGCGTTAAAACCGAGTGATATCACTCGCGCCAAAAATGATGGGGATTCCGACACTCGTACTGGCCGCAGGATGTGACGACGAGCTTCTGCTCCAGGAATGAAGCGCCAGCTGTTTCGACATGGCGGAAGAACCGGGATGGAAGAGAAATTAAAGGAAGAAAAATGGAAAGGAAAGGAGAATTCAAAGAGAATCGGAGAAAATTCAAACAAGAAGAGAACATATTGAAAGGGTAACAACAAACCCTAGCATAAATTAAGAGAGAAGAGGTATGGGATAACTGTAACTTTGATTGCGTAAAGAGAGAGAAGGAGTTGGAGGTTGAATGTATAGTGGGGAGACGGTTCCAAGCACTTGAGGGGAGAGGGGAAAGCAGCAGTAACTACCTCGAGGAATGCAAAACCACCTTTTGTAGGCATAATCATGACGCTTTTGAATTTCAAAATTGAAGCACACACCGCGTGTTAAGAAAAATAACTGCTGGACTGTTGGGATTTCCTCAACCAAAATCGCAACAAATTGTTCTAACAAATGCTAAATCCTTGGAAAAGTGAGATTATCCGGTTCAACACGAAATATTAAAATACATATGTGATAACCATATATGAATGCGTGCATATCTGAATGAGAATGACAAAGGGAGATCATCTTGAAGCAGACAATCACAAATTGAATTTTCACCAATCAATCTTTGAAGGTCATCGAACTCGCTAAGCTCAGAGGGAGACCTGGGGGCTAATATGTTGTTGTACAAAAAACCTCAACGGGAATTGGTCTTAACTAGTGCTACTTTCCGGATGATGGTTCAGCATGCATTAAGGCGCAAAAGGATTTACTAAGTAGATGGCTACTTGGGCGTGAAGAGTGAGCGGTTGAACACCCAAGTCGTAGACGATCTGAGGAGAAGGTGAGCACGAGCTGAGCAAGAAGAGACTAGGTCATGACGGTTCCAAGATAGGAGGGAGACACCAAGATTGTAGGCCCAACAATCCGAGAAGATCGGAACAACCCGAACTAGACGGAGAAAGATATAAAGCAAGAGAGAAAGAAGAAAGGGCATCAATTCTTTTTTAGGAGATTAGAACTACTTTTGAACTTAGATTTGGCAATCAACTAGTTGTTTTGTATTCACATATTTGAGATCAATAAAATCTAATTGTTTATCTTTCTATCTCAGTTTGTGTTGCGTCTTTTTTCTAATTTGACAAGAACAACGAATTCCTCATTGAGATAAACTTGATAAAAATTCATTGTGGGTTTTAGCATCCATAATATCAATACCGAGATGAGGTAAACCAAACCAAATTTTTTTTTAAACCGGAGAGTAAATCCGACCCGATAACCCGCCTAAACCCCATTACCCGCCACCCAGTTATGGAACCCTAAATTCCCAAATATTTTGTAGAACCCTAAGTCCCCAAAAAGCATCGATCTCGTAGTCTGTATCACCCTAATTGACGCAAATAGTGAGTTCGTGAATGAGTAATGCCTCTGGAACTTCGATTGTATCATCGAGTAGTGGTTCAAGACAAAAATGTTTTGGTGTCCCTAAGAAATGTGTTTGTGGGCAACAAATTGTTGAGCTCATGTCGAAATCTGAATCCAACCCATATCGTAGGTACTCTAGGTGTGGGTATGCTACTGCGAACAAGGTATATCTCTAATTTTTTGTTTTGTAAATTGTCTCTTAGAAAGTAAACTGAGAGTAATGAGATGTTCATATGTTCATGATGCACATTTTGTAGCTTAGGAATGATAACCACACTTTTAAGTGGGTTGATTATGCTCATTTGGATGAGACTGAATCAATGGATGTGATAATTGCTAGTCTTGAGGCAAGTGTTAAGGAAAGTATAACCGAGAGTTCAGCTATGGAGAATATGGTGTTTGATAGGATTCATATGAAGCTTTAAAAAGAGATATTTGAGAAGGTAGATAATGTCTTGACTGAGGGAAAATTAGAAATGAAGAAGATGATGGTTGCTCTTGTTATTGGTTGCATCTTGATTGTTGGGTTACTTAAATTTCTTGGAACAATGTAGTATGGTTGTTGTTGTTGTTGAGTAAGACTAAGAAAGAAAAGTTTGGTAGTTTGGTTGTTGTTATTATCCATATTGAAACAATGTTGGTGTTGTTATTTTTGTTGTTATTTCTGTTGTTATTGATGTGAAACAAAATCAGAATTCTTTTCAAAAAAAAAAAACAAAATCAGAATTAATGCATTAACCATTATAAACATTTAATATAGAAACACAAATGTATTTGAGCACTAAAAAGACTCCAAAAAACTATAAAACAGACTCCAATTACCATACCCGAGAGCACTAAACAAACTCAAATACAGACTCCAAACAGATTCCAAACAACTCAAAAACAAACAACAAACCTGTCTCATACTCGACCAAAAGCAGACACACACAATTGTCTCATACCTGTCCTATGATTCAGAGGCTTGAGAAGTTTCAAAGTGAGAATCATAAACACCAACCTGATTATTTTTCTTGTGCCTTCTACTATTATGATAAGCTGATCCACAAATTCCACAATGCATAATCCTCTTATTCTCTTTTGTTTTCTTCTTGAAAGGAGACTCATTCACTCCTTTCTTCTTTTTCTTATCAGCTTTCTTCCTTCTAGGTTGAGCTGGTTCAAGTGGCACATAAACAGGAGCTGTATTGGTTGTAGGCCAGTGACGTGGACCCTTCTGTGGCCAAATCCCTTCAGTGTAGTTTTTTCCCCACATTTCTGTCTAGAAATAGGAGCAGACATACTTCTCAGGTTGAAGCTTCTTGTCTAAAATGACTCCATAAACATGCTCACAAGGGATGCCACATATATCATACTTTCTGCACGTACAAATATTCTTCTCAAAGCAGACTCTGTGATAATCTCCTCCAAGCCTCACCTCATATTTCAAATTTGTGCTTCTACTAACGATGTACTCTGAAGCTTCTTTATGTTGACTTGCCAGAAATTTCTCCACATATGGTGTGCATGTTCGTGTTACATAAAAAGATGTAATAAGTAAACAAATTAATGTAATGTAATAAGTACACAAAAACACTTACTTCTGTGAGCTTCTGCCATGACAGACCTTGTAGCAATCCTAACCATTGCTAATCTCCTTACACACTCAAGCATTGCAATAAAAGGCTTCTCCCTTGCCTTATTGATTATGCTATTGAAGGATTCAGTGGAGTTATTATCCACATCCTCACAAAAAGGACCATCAGCTCCAACCTTGTAGAATGCCAAGGTCCAACTCCTCGGGGTTGACTTCGTGATGTCATTGTAAACACCAATACCATACTGGATTTCATGTCCAACCTCTATTTGTACTGTGCTTCATTATAGCTCCATGCAAACTTCCATATTAGAGGCTTCATCTCTCTCTTGCCCCCATGATTCTTCTTCAGATTAGCATAGATGTGTCTAACAAGCATTATGCTTTATTAGTGGTAACTCCTTCTCAACAGCCAGTATAAGACCCTTAATTAGAAAACATAAACCAATAAAACAAGTTAAATAAGATAAACATAAACCATAAACAAATTTTTTTTTACCTTCTGCCTATCTCATATCAGTACATATTCATTACCATCACCTAAGTTCAAGTCAATCTTCATCCTCCTAACAAACCATAACCAGTACTCTTTGTTCTCCACTTATACCATACTCCATGCGATTGGATAAATCCCATTGTTTGCATCCCTACCTAAGGCTACAAGAAACTGTCCTTTGATCTTATTTTTCAAGAAACAACCATCAATCCCAATTATCTTCCTACATGTCTTTATCCATGTCCTTCTGATTGCATCGAAGCATACATAAATCCTATTAAAAACATCATTGCCTTCGTCGTTTTGTAAAATATCAATCTCCATAATTGAATCCTTGTTCGAGTCTCTAATCTCAGCAGCATAGTCTATTATCCTTTTAAATTGTTCATTATATTTTGTTTCTATCGATTTCAAAGCCTTAAGTCTAGCAGCTTGACATTGGGGCCTAGAGACTGAGATCTTATATCTCTCCTTAATGATTTCTTCTATCTTTTGTGGCATAAAATAGTCAGGCTCATCTATGATTTTATCTACGAATAACCTAGCAATCTGAGGTATTTTGAACATCTCACAGTCTCCATTGGGGATACAACTATGCTTATCAATAAACTTCCTAATCCTCCAAGTTGGATCTTTAGGTAGTGTTGAAGCATACACTTACCTCTCTATGTAATAGTCGTCTCTATCATCTGTTTCCACATCGCGAATATCGTCTTCATCACCATTACGAACAACAATGTCCATCGCTTCTGAAATTTCGTAGTCTCAGAAGTTCTCCTCTCAGGAACCCTAACTCGCAAAAGGGATGAAATTAGGGATTTTGATTTTTGATTTGGAATTTTTAGTTTTTTTTTTCTTTATTAACTTCAATCGGGTTGTTTAATCGGGTTTCTAATCGGGTTTTTGTGGTTTAATTTTGGTTTACTATAACTTTTAAAGAGAATCATGTTAAGATTACAAAATTAAAAGAAACACTAAACCAACTTGATTCAATTTGGTGGGTAACCGAGAATTCATCTATTAAAATATAGGTTTACAGAAATTTAAGAATGATATCATGTGGACGTACATATTTAACTTTTTTTTCAGAGACATTTAGAATTGAGTCATAGTTTGGTGGGTAACTATTGGTATATGATACTTCTCGTGGAGAAATAGATCGTCTACCATTTTTAAAAATAATACTTCAAATTTGAAGTCTCTTTCAAATTTGAGATATGATGTGACTATATCTCAAATTTAAAATATTAAAATGTGTATTTTACAATATTACTTAAATATTTATTTACAATTACATAACTTCCTGCAACTGGTAAATAAATATAAAACATTCATCATTTAATTATTAAATGAAACATTTATAATAAAACATTACATAATTTTAAGAAAACATAAAAATAACATATTAAATAAATTTGGTGACAAAAACATCTTAAATAAAATTCAAATATCATAATACTATTAAAATTCAAACATATTAAATAAAATTCAAACACCATAGTGCTCCTATATATATTTGACCAATGCATTTCACAGTGATAGATAAGTTTCTTTATTTTTTATCTGTAAATTGCGAGATAAAAATTGTCGAAATCGAGTATTTTCGTTTGTTGCCATTTTTAAAATTGGCTCAACATGAACCTGATAAAGAAACAAATGAATCGATTAAAATTGAGCGGAAGAATAAGAGCGGAATGAAGAAATTTGCTCTGATATCGTTTAACTAAACAAGATTTTCCAAGAAAACTTGTTAAGAGAGAAAATCGAAACGAAATATATTGAACTTTATTCAATTGTTAAAGTGATACAAAAGGGGGTTTGTATACTAAACCTGACAACACTAAACCAATAAAAAAAAATTAAACCAATTTCTGTTTACTCTAATACTCCCTCTCAATATGTAAGGAACTTGCATCTTAGACTTGAAATATCCATGCGAATGGAGGAAGAAGAAGATCGGAAGATCAACCAAAATAACAACAATCCTCTGGTGGTCTTGGCAAAGAACAATAGAGAAGTTCAAGTATATACTTCAACCAAGTCAAATGAGCGACAATCATAAGGCCAATGAAACCATAGTCATATGTTCGCCGTTGACCGTAGAAACACACCTGAGATAGAGTATGTTGCACCAATAACTCCTGTGTAGCAGTCAATAAGAAGACCTTTGATAATTTCTCTCCCTTTCCCGAAGCACAATTGACAGAAAATTGCTGAAACTTCAGCATGCTCTTAGATAATGACATATGACGGGAAATAAGGTAGAACGGTGTGATACTTGTGGTAACAACAACCACAAAAAAGATTTGCACCAAAAATACCAAAATACCCTACAGATTGGAGATCATGTGCATATAGCAACATCAACATAGGCTTACAAATTGAACAAATTGAACAAATTGAGCCTTCTGAAAGTCTTATGATCTACTTTGCATCTTGTAGCAAAAAGATTCCAGCAACACTAGAACATCAACTTCATATTCCATGAATAACATCATATTCCATGAATAACAGATTTAAAAGCTCATAACAATCCTCAAGAATAAGAGCCACTACAGATATCATATGAAGTGAAGAAGCTATCTCAGCTACAATGCATAATGCATGACGAATAACCACATGTAACAAACCAATTTCACCACATACAAAACTTTGTTTGATACTTGCTAACATAAGCTCCTTGTCTTTAATAGCTTAGCTAAGTTCCAAATTTGGCCAATATGCAACAATATCCTCAGCATAACAATTAATTCTAAAGGCTATAGTGACCATTCCAGAATCTAAATCCTTAGTGAGCAGAGAGAGAGAGTAAGAGTTCATATACCAAATTAGTTAAGTAGTCGATGTACAAAAGATGATAATCTCCTGTCATAAACCTCTAAAATTGCTCTGGTCTGGACATTCAAAAGCAACGTAAGGTGATTGAGAACCAGAAGGATAATTGAGAGCCTTCGATGATGATATCTTCGAAGGATCTAGTGTAGTTGTCTGATGCTTACAATTTCGGAGTCGTTTCACCATTGAAATCGATCTTGGCTCAAGTCGACTGATAAAAGCAAAAATCGCATAGAGAAAACAGAAGAAGCAGCTTGTAACACCAATGTGACACCGAACCTTACGAGAAATCACCATGGAAGCACTTGTAGAACGATCGACGGAATAACAGAGAAAAGACGAAGAAATCTTTTTGAGTTCCATAAAAAATGATTGAAAATGATATGCTAATTAATCAATCAGGAGAAACAAGCTGGGATAAGGCACAACAACCAAAATTCCAAGCAAATTTCGGTATGATAACCGAATAACAATATGAAATCCCACAAATAGACTTGAACATGCTAGATTTTGCATAATGAAAGACGAATGAAATGAATCCGAAAACTCTGCATATACAACTGCTCGCGAGGTTCGAGAAGCTTGATCAACAGCAAATGGAGGAGTATTTGAAGCGGAATATTTCATAGCGTTGGATCGAGTAAATGTTCGCCAAATTAGCATAGTCTTGCTACAAATGAAGACACATAAATAAGCTGGATCCTGAATAATCACAATCAACAGAGCATCATAAATATGATCAACAATTATAGATACGGAGAGCTCGGTAGATTTGATCTTCAAAGAGACCTTGGCGAAAATGGACATAGACCTCTCGCGAATTGAGGGGCCACTTGCGCCATTGACCGGTTTCACTTGCAAGACATCCATGACGATCAGAACTATCAAAATACTAATGCACGCAGCGGGTGTATCGAGGATGATCAAATTCACATTGATTGACAAACCAACAATATATAGCACAATCTTGGGAACGCCATGGATAAACGCAATGAAGGTTGTCCCCTCTACGTTCCACCAATGTCAAATTTCCCACTAAGGAAGGGATCAGATCAAAGGGAGCCAAAGATCAATCCGAGCTTGCTATCTAGCCGAACTCAAACTCCAAGAAAAGGCCTTATTGCAATTACAAATTGGGGAGCCCGCCCCGCCTACGGAGCCGATGTACGAGGAACCCAAACTCGACGAAGTGACGCAGTACTGTATATACCCAGGATAAACACACCTTCGCATGGAACATGACAGATATTTTCACAAGCTAAACGCGGACCCAATTTACAAGCTGGTTAAACAGAAAAAACGCAAGCTAGGAGCCGAGCGGGCTCAGGAAGTCAGAGACGAGCTAGAGAAGTTGCTGGGTGCAGGCTCAATCACCAAGGTGAAATATCTGGAATGGCTGGCAAACCCCATAGTGGCAAAGAAGAAGAAAGGAAAATAGAGAGTATGCATAGACTTCACCGACCTGAACAAAGCGTGTCTCAAGGACAGTTTCCCATTGCCAAACATAGATCAGCTCGTCGAAGCCACAACTGGTTATAAGCTGCTCTCGTTTATGGACGCCTTCTCGGGCTACAACTAGATACTCATGCACCCATATGACAGGAAAAAACCGCTTTCAGTATGGAAAAAAGCATCTATTGTTACAAAGTAATGCCTTTCGGCTTGAAGAACGCATGCGCAACCTACCAACGCTTAGTCAACAAAATGTTCTTGGAACAACTGGGAAAGATGAGAAGTTTATATAGACGACATGCTTGTCAAATCGTCTGACGAGGGCAACCATGTGGACGACCTGCGCATATGTTTCCAAATACTGAACACCTATGGGATGAAGCTGAATCCAGCTAAGTGAACCTTCACAGTAACCTCGGGTGAATTCCTCGTCTACCTGGTGACCAAGAGGGGGATCAAAGCTAACCCCAAGCAAATCAACGCATTGTTAAGGATGCCATCACCCAAAAACACAAGAGAGGTACATAGACTGACCGAGGGCATAGCCGCCCTGACTAGATTCATATCTAAGTCAACCGACAAATGCCTTCCATTCTACAACCTCCTGAAGGGAAACAAGAAGTTCATCTAGAACGAAGAATGCAAGCTAGCATTTAAAGAGATAAAACCTACCTGATGACACCTCCGGTCCTTTCGAAGCCACATGAGGGAGAAACGCTATATCTTTACATCGCGGTGTCATCTCACGCAATCAACTCAGTTCTTGTACGCGAGGAGCTAGGAGAGCATAGGCCGATTTTCTACCTTAGTAAAATCCTAGACGATGCTGAGACCAGATACCCTACAACAGACGAATTGACCCTAGCTATGGTGCACTCAACAAGAAAATTATGATCCTATTTCCAATATCACTCGATTGTTATGTATTCCAACCAGCCGCTACGTACAATCCTACACAGTGCAAACCAGTCGGGAAGACTCTCCAAATGGGTCGTCGAGCTCAGCGAGCACGACATAGAATTCAAAAGCAGAACTTGTGCAAAATCTTAAGTCTTGGCAGATTTCCTGATAGAGCTATCGCCAGAGATGGATACGGTAGTACAACCAGACAAAGCAAAGTGGTCACTATACGTAGATGGGGCAAGCTCAAAACATGGTTCCAGAGTAGCAGTACGATTAAATACAAGGCAATAACTGATGGGCTGCGAGTGGCAATGGCAATCGAAGCTAAGCGAGTAACCGCCTACTGCGATTCCTAAATAGTTGTGAACCAGTTTAGTGGGGAATACGAGACAAGAAACAAAAAAATGGAAGCATACCTAGGTGTGGTGAAAACCCTTTGCAATGAATTTACAAACTTCGACCTAATTAAAATCCCTAGAGGTGAAAACATACCTGCTGACGCCCTAACCGCACTGGCCTCGACTGCGGACCCGCAGACGACCAGGGTCATACCGGTTGAAACTATCGACAAGCCCAACATCTCTATCACTAAAACTACATGCGTCATACATGAATCGATTGAGGAATACAATGCCAAACCAGATCCCGAGGATGTCGAAGAGGACGCAATTTTGATGAAACAAACAAGGTCGCAGTGGATATAGACTGGAGAGTCGAGATACTAGCATACATAACAGACGGGATCTTGCCACCAAAGAATGGGATGCCAAGAAACTCAAATCCAAAAGTGTTAGATACACTAAGTTAGACGGAAACCTCTACAAATGGAGTGTACGTGGCCTGCTACTAAAGGTTATATCCGGCCACAAAATAAAGAAGATAATTAGGGAGGTACACGACGGAGCATGCGGAAACCACTCAGGTGCCAGAGCACTGGCATTCAAGATAAAGCGATATGGATACTACTGGCCAACCATGATCACGGACTGCGAACAGTACATCTTGAAATGTGAGAAATGCCAAAAGCACGCGCTGTTAATATACAGACCGACCAAGACGATTCAATCCATCACAGCGCCATACCCATTCATTAGATGGTCCAAGGACATAATTGGCCGAATGCACAGGTCGAAACAGAAATGTTTCCTCCTAGTCCTAATAGATTATTTTTCCAAGTGGATAGAATTCGAATCATTCGCTAAAGTCAAATCCGAAAACGTGGAATCCTTCATCTAGAAGAACATAATTTTGTGACATGGGACCCCCTACGAAATCCACACCTATAACAGCCCCCAATTGGCCTCATATAGATTCAAAGACTTATACCAACGAATGTGCATAAATTTAACATTCTCAACATCGTACTACCCACAGGCCAACGGCCAGGCCGAGGTCGCTAACAAAACAATCTTGGACGGACTAAAGAAGAGACTAGACGCCAAAAAGGGTAGATGGACAGAAGAATTGGAGGGGGTAATCTGGTCTTACCGAACGACACCTAGAAGAGGAACCAACGACTAACCTTTTGATTTAGTATACGGAACCGAGGCAGTAACACCAGCTTAGACCAAAGTCCCCAGCCTCATATTTGAGTTGGCACCTCAGATTATGGATCAAAATGATCAGATGCTCATTGACATAACCGACACCGTTGATGAAAGGAGAAACCATGAGAAGATACGGTTGCAAAACTACCATAACGCTGCAACACGATTCTACAACAAGAAGATTAGGAAGAGACGGCTCACCGAAGGAGAGCTGGTGCTACGGGAAGTCTTCCCCGCAAGAGCAGAGAAGAACGCATGAAAGCTAGGAATAAAATGGGAAGGACCATACAAAATATCCAAGATTATCAAAGCAGGAGTGTAGGAACTAGAGGACACAGAAGGGAACGAGAAGATACACCCTTTGAACTCTCAACACTTGAAGAGATATTTTTGTTGACGACTAGCAAATTCTTTTCCCTTTGTTTTCACACATAATTGTACTCTTTAAATCAGTGAACTACGACCTCGGCTTGATCCCCACCTCCGGGGTATGTAGGCAATTCTATTCAAGAATTCAGCTATTGTTATTAATTATTTTGATTTCGCACCCTCACTTTTCCTTATAAATTTTTCTCAAAAAATGGGGGAGATGTATTCGTCCTTTATACTCCGACCCATCCCGCCCTCTCCTTTCCTTATAAATTTTTCTCAAAAATGCGGGAGATGTGTTCGTCCTTTACACTCCGACCCAGCCCGCCCTCTCCTTTCCTTATATATTTTTCTCAAAAAATGGGGGAGATGTATTCGTCCTTTGCACTCCGACCCAACCCGTCCTATCCTTCTTCATAAATTTTTCTCAAAAAATGGGGGAGATGTATTCGTCCTTTACACTCCGACACAGCCCGCCCTCTCCTTTCTTTATAAATGTTTCTAAAAAAATGGGGGAGATGTGTTCGTCCTTTGTACTCCGACTCAGCCTGTCCTCTCCTTCTTTACAAATTTTCTCAAAAAATGGGGGGAGATGTATTCGTCCTCTACATTAAAGACCCACTCCGACTCAATCGGGGGCTCTTGCTAAATTGATGGACCAGCTCGAGGGCATACAAAATGCCATGTCTCACACAACAAACGAGATTAATCACCTGAAGTTAACCAAGCTATCCATCACCCACCATTCCAGTCTTTGTCGTTTTCGCCTATCCTATCTACCAATACTCCGACAAAATCGAGGGGAGAACATTATACTACACCTGCGAAGGACTACCTAAGCCTTCACCTTTTGCTCCTACGAAGGACTACCTAAGCCTTCAACTTTTGCTTCTCTGGTAAACCTATCTAAACCTTCAAATACCTCTTCATTATAGCACAACACTCAAAACGAAAACAATCAAACACATCACATTGTATGTCATCGCCAGTCAGAAAATATATCGCACACCCCCCAGTGGGTATCAGCCTGAGAAACCCTCAGCAAGGTATAAGCGCTAAAGCCGAGCCCAATCTCGCAATAACGTATTAAGGCATATGACAAACGCTGTCAACAACTGAAATACTCACTCTTTATTTGAACATTTGATCCCTCGAATGAAGTATGCTGTTTTAAGCAATTTATCTTAATGACTAAGCGTAAATCGATCTTAGCTAGCAAGCACATGCGATATCATTCAAGCAAATATCATGACATCTAGAAAGGATCCTAATACAAACTTAACTCGAAGTGGATGCTTAGAAGCAACATGCAAAGACATAAACTAAAACTCCAACATAAATTTAACAAACTTAAAAGTTTTGGGTTAAAGCCCCCCGGACACCAAATTCAGGTTCGCATAACATTCAAAGAAATTTTGAAAAAATAGATAAACATGATGATGAGATGGAGAATTTTCTAGGCGTGCAGGTCCTGGCCGGCTGCATTGTCGTCATCCCCTATGGGGGCTTCTTTTCTCGGAACAGCTGCGATTTCCCCAATGCGCACCGCAATTTCGACCGCTTTGTCAAGAGCTCCACCCGCATCGGCACCAAGCCCCTCGGCCTCCTCCTTTTCGGTTTCCTCATCAGCCATAGCCTCATCTTTATCCCCTCCAACGATGGCCTCCTCGACAGGGTTTAGAGATTGGAGATTTGTACCATAAGGGTTGATGTCTTCAGTCGGATTGGGTTCAGAGGGCTCGCTCAGGTTGGACCCAGTGGGCGTCGCCGTCCAGTCCTTCTCCATGTTGAACCTACCCAGGTCATTTTCAGAATCTTTCTACTCCGTCTTTAGAATGGTCTCCCCCTCTCTTAAAAGTTTAATTAGCTCGAGGTTAAATTTAATCTGTTCCCCTTGTATTAGCTTCTCTTGATACACCCGTTCGTTCGCGACCTTCCCTTTCACCCGATCCATCTTTCCGATGAACTGCGCCATCATCTCATTTTCCTTCTCCTTAAGCTTCTGCTCCATCCGGTCATCCATATCCTTCATGAGGCCCGCCAGCTCCTTGACCATCGAAGCCACCTCCTTCTTCAAATCCTTCTTGGCTTTGTTGTGACGAGCCACCTTCGCACTCAGCCTCTCTATATCCTTCTTCCTTAGATCCTCCAGCTCAACTACCTCAGCCCTCAACCTACTGTTCTCGTCCGTTAGCATTTCCACCCGTCTCACTACAGTCTCCAATTCGGAGATAGCCTTATCAACTTTCGCTGTCACATTATCGATCAACTTGGTCCCATAATTCTTCTTCGCTCTCCTCAGCTCGTCATCCAAAACCCTACTAGTCGGTTTGCTAGATCCGAAATATAGAAAAAATAAGTTGCACCTCAATAAAAATAGAAGCCAACTTTCGAATCACGAAACAAAAAGAAAATTGAAACAAAAAGCACAACAACCATACCTCGGCATGGGAGCGAGCCCGGTCAGCGTATTCCCTCTGAATAGAAAGCGATATGTGGTCGAAAACCTTAGGGTCACCTAGGAGAAGTTTGGACATTAGCTCTGCACAAAGGTCCCCTTCTTCCACCATGGAAGACTGGTTCGGCCAGTAGAAGCTGAAGGTGAATCCGCCATGATCATGAACACCGACTGGGGATGACTCCTGAGTGCGAGCCCTCTTCTCTGAGGGAGCCTCGAGGTGGTGAGTATTGCGCTGGATCGGAGGGAGACGGGACGGTTTCTTACTGGAGCTTACAGCCATCTCCAGACGATGATCACCATGGGATGAGTCGGAGACCTCAATAGGATCCACCTCCATGGAAGCCTGATCCTTGGGAGTCTTTGACTCCTGAGCAGCACCGAGTCCAGCCAAGATGGGAGCCCCCTGGAAACTTTTAAGTTTGCGAGATTCATGATATGTGATGAGATTCTTCATAGTGACATGCAAACACTGAGACGGAGCACCTGCAGCAAAACCATGCATCAAACGTTATGCAACTCTAACAAACCATGTCACAACCTAGTTCAAAGCCATTGTCCCTCGCCTGGATCATCAGGAAAATCGTATGTCGGACTCCCTTAGGCATCAACCATTGCTTAGTGCCATCCCTCACGACGCAAGTATCGAACTAGCAACTCAGGAACGGGAAAACGCAACCCACATGTCTTGAAAAAGATCTCATAGATTGTGACGAATCTCGCTGGGGATTGTTTGGAAATTGACAGGGATCAAGGATTAGGAACCTGACATCATAAGGGAGATCAAATTGCTCCAAAAGCGTTCTCACATATGTAGGAGATGAACGAGAAGAGGAGAAAGTCATGATTTTCGGAGTCGCAACCGCCCTAGAAAGGAGCCCCCTGGGAACTTTTAAGTTTGCGAGATTCACGATATGTGATGAGATTCTTCATAGTGACATGCAAACACTGAGACGGAGCACCTGCAGCAAAACCATGCATCAAACGTTATGCAACTCTAACAGACCAGAAAAAACCCCAAAAAACTACTTACTTGTGGATGATTCAGATAACGGTTCTAACGGCAGCCAATTATAGGATACTCTTTCCCCGTTGAAGGTGTTCCAGTTGTTCAGCCGATTGCTCCCGAGAAGTTTCCAATTTTTTAGATATTTAGCAGAAGGATCCTCAACCTGAGCCGGATGCAGGACTGACTAACACCCAAATAAGAAAGAAAAGGAAAACCAGTCAACAAATAATGCCCGAAAATCAACTAACACAAAAATATAAGATAAAAAACAACCAGAATACATCAACTCTACAAATAAGCAAAAGACATAAGAGTTAGGTTTAAGAGAGAAAAGGAGGGCATTCACACCAGTCTCCCTAGTCCACCAAAATTGTAGATCGCTGGGACTCGTAATTAATTTCTAAGAAAAAGTAAATTTTCTCCCAGTCAATTTCGTCTTTGGGGATTGACCAGTCATGAACCCTTGGTTGGGTTTATTGGCTAGGTACCAGAGGCCACCCTTCAGACCCCTCTTTGCATATGTGGCAGCTTCAAGCATGTCACAACCTAGTTCAAAGCCATTGTCCCTCGCCTGGATCATCAGGAAAATCGCATGTCGGACTCCCTTAGGCATCAACCATTGCTTAGAGCCATCCCTAGCGACGCAAGTATCGAACTAGCAACTCAGGAATGGGAAAACGCAACCCACATGTCTTGAAAAAGATCTCATAGATTGTGACGAATCTCGCTGGGGGATTTTTTGGAAACTGACATGGATCAAGGATCAGGAACCTGACATCATAAGGGAGATAAAATTGCTCCAAAAGCGTTCTCACAGATGTAGGAGATGAACGAGAAGAGGAGAAAGTCATGATTTGCGGAGTTGCAGCCGCCCTAGACCTCGCGCCAGAAATGATGGGGATTTCGACAATCCCTCAGACTTAGATCTTTGCTTTTCCTCAAGTAAAGCAAGATTCAATATGGAGAAGAGGTTTAAAATAGACCACACAGAAACTCACAAAATCTCAAAAACCATAAGCATAGTTTCAAATCCAAAAGACACAATTGCAAACAACCACTTTGATTTAATTGTTTACCACCACTAAACTAACAACCTGTTTCTTTCTCTAAATCCCAAATCAATCAAGTATTAAATCATATCAACCAACTCTTTAATATTCAATTAAGTTCAGTTACATGCATTCTCACCTATAGTATATCAATCAAATTACTCAAGTACCTCTTCTATCAAAATGCCCATACCAAACAGAGCATCAACCGACTTCCGGTCTTGATCCTTTTCTTCCTTTCTCACTTCTTTTTATCTTTCTAAAGATTCACACTTTTCTACGTTTTTCTTTTTTTCCTTTCCTTTTTTTTATTCTTTTCATGTTCGCACTTTTCTGCTTTTTCGTGATTCTAACTGCTTTTCAACAGCCCGACAATGATTATGGACTTCTAGTTCACGCTTTCAACACTTTTTCTTCTGGTTTTTATATTTTTCTGAAGGGAGAGAGAGAGAGAGAAAGGACCCGAGCCGTACTGAAAGAACTTGTGTTATTTACAGAACACTGAAGAGAAAGGTACCTAATTCTCAAAGTAAATCAACACCATAAGCAAAAATAATTCAGATTTAAATTAAGTCCTATCATGGCAGAGGTAGCATCAATTCATCAATAAGTCAAAAGACCAGAAATTTCAGAAAAAAATCAATCAGTAATGGGGTTCCAATCCTAATCTCAGCAATTTAATCTAAGTTAGTAATCTAGAGAAAGTGAAAACCATACCCTCACTTGGCTATTATTATCATTGATTATGATCATGGTTCCTTCGACTCAATAGACTCATCTAGATTAAAAACAAAAATTTTGAAAATTTTACCAAAAAGACAAAACATCAAAACATTGCTAGTATTATTACACCCTCCCCCAGACTTACTTCACACCGTCCCGGTGTGAAAATAAATCCAAAAGAAGGTATAGAAACAACAAGAATCAATAGAAAAATATGTAATGGATGAAAATAGATAATACTATATAAGAGTTCAAGGGAAAGAGATTTACTAAAAGTCAAGTTCTCTCAAATCTGTTCTGAAATCCTATACCTCATTCTCTATGCCCGGAATGTCATGAAGAAACTTTCACCAGTAATAACCTGAAACACTTTAAGCTCAAAACTAAACATAAGTAGGTTAAGACTGACTCAAAATAGAAAAACAAATAAATAAAACTCTAAATATAGTGGGTTGCCTCCCACTCAGCGGTTTGTTTAACGCCACTTAGCGATGTTCCATAACAAGATCCAAACCTAGGTATCTTCTGCGTTAGAACCTTCCCCATCACATCATTTGGAATATCAGTCCCTTTTTCCTTCAACTCAGGGGTGAGTAAAACTTTAAACTCCGAGAATGGTTTTGAGAACCCTTTGCTTTTCACCCTGTACTCAAGTGTATCACCAACCATTGCCTCAGGGATCAAAGATACTAGAGATTCTTGCTTTTCTTTCTTTGGTTTCACTTTCACCTTCTCCTTAAACTTTGGATTGCTATTCCTTGTTGAGATTGGAGGATCTTCGTGTAAGCTTTCAGCAACTACACACTTAGGATCTAGTTCATCATAAACCCCATTCAGGATCTCTTCTTGCTTAACCACAGTTAGCCTAAAGATCACTTTTGAAGGAGTCGTTGGATAGAAGACCCGTTTCTTGATATTTTTCAGAGATATTCGCCGATTAGGTAAATGAACAACAGCTCCTATGATAGCAAGAAAAGGTCTTCCAAGAATCAAGGGTTCATGTGAATGCTCATTCATCGCCAATATGTGGAAATCAACAGGGACGAGGCAGTTACCAACTTGTACCAAGAGATCCGGAATAAAACCACTAGAAGAGACAGTCGAATCATTAGCAAGTGTGAAAATTATATGAGATGGTTGGATACCTGATAGCCCTAACTGTTTTGCAACAGTCATTGACATGATGCTCACATTAGCTCTAGTATCACAAAGCGAATTTATGAATTTCACTCTATTGATCGAACAAGGAACTAAGAATTCCACGGGATCTTGTACGTTATGAAGTTTCCAAAGTGGATTAGGTGGCTTTCCAATCATCTCACCAACTTTAAACTCTGATATAAGCTTTGAAAAAGGCACCGGATAAGGAATTTCAGGCTTATAAGAGTTTTTCAAAGTTTTTGGGTCCAGGAAGGTTTGCTCGATCAGGAAAGGAGTGCCCGATCGGGCAAATTCCTCTATTTTATGTTCGACTTTAGTGATCGATCGGGCGAGTGATGTACCCGATCGATCATATATCCCTGGAAATTTTTCATTGAGTTGCACGATCGGGCTGATGATGCCAGATCGATCTGTTCTTCCGGAAGTGATTTGCCCAATCGGGCAGATCTCTCTGCATCATTTTCCAGGTTTTCGAAATCTGCATCTTCTTCCAAATTCCTAGCTTCTTCTTCTAAATTTCAAACCACAGTCTTGCAATATCCCTTTGGATTCTCTTCAACTTTCCCAGGAAAGACACCAGCTTGTCTTTTCACAGTTTCAGAAGTCTGAGCAACTTGCACATCCAATTGCTTCACATGAGTTGATAATGCATCAAAATTTTGATTCATCTCTTTCACTTCTCCTTGGATCAATGTTTGGAACTGTTGTTGTCCTTCCACCAATTGCTTAAACATCATCTCAACTGATTTACTTGGTTAAGGTTGAGCTTGTGGAAATACAGGCTGAGAGGTTTGCTGAAAACCGCATGAATTAGAGTTCTGCACAAAGGGTTTCTGTTGTTGTGGATAATGTTGATCTTGGGGGTTCTCAACATTGGTATTTCTCCAAGAAAAGTTGGGACGAGTCTTGTTAAAACCTGATTATAACCCTTATTGTACACCATTTGATCTTGAGCATTAATGTAACTCACTTCCTTCTGAACTTCACCAGTATTCTGTTCTTGAACTGCAAATAATTCAACTTCAGAATCATCGACAGCACTAACCTGTTTCTGAGTTTGACCCTTTAGAAGCTGATTGATTAGTCTTTTCATCTCTGAGAATTCTCCTTTCAGCTCGGAGATCTCTAAGTTAGCAGCTATTATCGGAACCTTTGTTCGGCAATTAAACTCTGGGCAATGATTGCTATTACTAGCTGCCAGATTTTCTATCAAACGATATGCATCAGGTACAAGTTTCTGCATAAAGTCTCCATCGCTTGCTGTATTTAAGGACATCTGATACTTCGGTTCAATTCCTCTATAAAAGGTATTGAGGAGACTTACATCTGAGAAACCGTGATGTGGAGCAGCTCTTTGAATCGTTCCCAAGATTCATAGAATGATTCTACAAGAGTTTGAGCAAAAGCAGAGATCTTGTTCCTTAAGGCATTAGTCCTAGTAGTAGTGAAGAACTGATTGATAAACCTGACTTTGCAGTCATCCCAGGTTACTATAGATCCGGCAGGTAGAGACTTCAACCAGCGAAGTGCTCTTTCAGCTAAGGAATGACTGAAAAAACTTGCTAACAGAAGCTCCCTGTCTTTAATAGCATAGCTAAGTTCCAAATTTGGCCAATATGCAACATGAAAAACGAATAAAGAATAATCTGCTCCCGGAGTATTAAACCCTATGCTAGAATTGCCAGAGACAAACTCCTGCTGTATTTAAAGCAATTCGTTCATGCATTACAATCATATTCAATTGTTCATAAGCATTTAAAACAATACTCCCGTAAGTAAAAACACTTATTCATCTAAATTATGTCAGGTTTCTAAATCAAATCCCTTTGTATTTATCAACCTATAATCACGAACTAGGTGATCAAGCTAATTCATGCATTAAGAACAAATTTATACTAAGAACCTAACAAATTCAATCCTACAAAGTTAAACCTAACATTCAAACCTGGTTTCCCTAGAAAACCCTAAAACCTAACTATGGAACTACTAAGACATTAGCTTTCATAAACAATTCAATATCAAAGAAGAACACATAATTAAAACCAAAGAGATATTATAAAAGGGTTCAGAAATTGATCCAAATACAGGTTGAATGTCCTCTCCCTCAGTAATTCTCTCAGAAATTAAAATAAAGATTGGTTCTAAAAACCTAAAACATAATGTATTTATAGGCTAAAAAAGTAAAATACTGAGATAGGAAAATTGAGATAAACTTGAGGACTTGATTGCAAATTTTGGAAATCTTCTATTGTTTCTCGGGCAAAAAGATAGATCGGGCACTTTTTTCCCGATCGGGCACATAAGGGATCGATCAGGCTCTCCTGGGTTTGATCGGGCACTCATTTCGTAAAATTCCAGGAACAAATGCCCGATCGGGCACTTTTTTCCCCGATCGTGCACTCCCGCGTATTCCTGCGCGCTCTTCTTTTGCGAGTCAGCTTGACCAGTATTCAGTAAAGTAGCTGTTGATACCAGGTTTAGCACTTGTCCTGAAAGCCCATTTCGACTCAAGGCCCAGCTGGACGCCAAAGTGACGAGGATAAAGGGCCCAGGAATACGAGACTTAGATGGGCCGACCTAGCAAGCTGGGCCGTCCAGCTCTTGGCCCATTAGGTTTAATTCATGCAATTAGGGTTTTAAGCTTGTATTCTCCTTATAAATACTCATGTAATCACCCCTTAAAGAGATATGAAATTCTTCTAAGCTTTTACCCACATAATCTAAGACCTAAACCTAATTTTTAAGTCTTGATTCAACAGTTGGCGCCGACTGTGGGGACGATTGCTAGAAGAAATTTGTAATTTGCTTTTGTAGGAAAAGAAAGGACCAGCAATGACCACGAGATCAACCGATAACACGCAAGACAACCTTCTTGTTGATCTGACGAGCAAAGAAGACAACAACGAGAAGACGACGGCCGAGGGAGAAGCCGCAGAACCCACCATGAAAGACCTACTGAAGTAGATGCTTGAGCAGCAAGAAGAAACCGCGAGGCTACGGGCTGAGTCCCAAACCCTAAAAGCACAGCTAGAGAACATCACTGCATCCGCAGGAGGAAGAGACCTACACACCATTACCCGGAACCTATTCAGGACGCCTTACCAAACTCCTCCTACATGCGGAGAGCAAGGGCGCATCGACCACATCAACGCAAATAGGTTCAGGAGCTCAGCCGAGGACACCGAGATGAGAAGCATCCGCGAACAACTAAAAATCATGAGCTCACAGGTACACCAAGCCACCAGCTCGGCGCCAGATATCACACGTGCCATAGAGGAGACTCAACGAACCCCCTTTTCAAGGAGAGTAACCGACATACCAGTTCGGCACTCCGCGAAGGTCAAATTTGCAGGGTACGACGGCAAGAGTGATCCAGTCCAGTATCTCACAGCTTTCACCATTGCGATAGCATGTGCATAGTTCTCACCCGAAGAACGAGATGCAGGTTTGTGTCAACTGTTTGTCGAAAATCTGTCAGGTCCAGCTTTGGAGTGGTTCTCCCGCCNCTTTGGAGTGGTTCTCCCGCCTAGAACCCGGGACCATCGACACCTTTCAGCAGCTCTCCACCGTGTTCGTCAAGCACTATTCCATGTACGTCGCAAAGAGAGCATCAACGACCGACCTATGGAGCCTATCTCAACGCGAAGACGAAACGTTGAAGGATTTTATTGACAGGTTTAAAGGAAT